>JALMQS010000856.1:0-264538 GCA_024734495.1 Forficula auricularia | reverse complement strand
TTTTTAATTTGAATTGATATTTGAGATTCACTCTTTTATATACCCTGTGGTCGAAAATGACAAATTTTCATTTGAAAAAAGTAAAAATTTTTCTCAAAAATGAATTACTATTTATATCAAGGAGATATTTTAATTACTACCGTGATCAATAGTATTCTATTGTTGGTTTAAATACACACACACACACACACACATCGACAGAGACATTTAGTCAATGATCAAAATAAATATTAAGTAAAAAGAGATCGAAATTTATCATTTTTAATTTGAATTTATATTTGAGATTCACTCTTTTATATACCCTGTGGTCGAAAATGACAAATTTTCATTTGAAAAAAGTAAAAATTTTCTCAAAAATGAATTACTATTTATATCAAGGAGATATTTTAATTACTACCGTGATCAATAGTATTCTATTGTTGGTTTAAATACACACACACACACACACACATCGACAGAGACATTTAGTCAATGATCAAAATAAATATTAAGTAAAAAGAGATCAAAATTTATCATTTTTAATTTGAATTTATATTTGAGATTCACTCTTTTATATACCCTGTGGTCGAAAATGACAAATTTTCATTTGAAAAAAGTAAAAAGTTTCTCAAAAATGAATTACTATTTATATCAAGGAGATATTTTAATTACTACCTTGATCAATAGTATTCTATTGTTGGTTTAAATACACACACACACACACACACATCGACAGAGACATTTAGTCAATGATCAAAATAAATATTAAGTAAAAAGAGATCAAAATTTATCATTTTTAATTTGAATTTATATTTGAGATTCACTCTTTTATATACCCTGTGGTCGAAAATGACAAATTTTCATTTGAAAAAAGTAAAAAGTTTCTCAAAAATGAATTACTATTTATATCAAGGAGATATTTTAATTACTACCTTGATCAATAGTATTCTATTGTTGGTTTAAATACACACACACACATCGACAGATACATTTAGTCAATGATCAAAATAAATATTAAGTAAAAAGAGATCGAAATTTATCATTTTTAATTTGAATTTATATTTGAGATTCACTCTTTTATATACCCTGTGGTCGAAAATGACAAATTTTCATTTGAAAAAAGTAAAAATTTTATCAAAAATGAATTACTATTTATATCAAGGAGATATTTTAATTACTACCTTGATCAATAGTATTCTATTGTTGGTTTAAATACACACACACACACACACACATCGACAGAGACATTTAGTCAATGATCAAAATAAATATTAAGTAAAAAGAGATCGAAATTTATCATTTTTAATTTGAATTTATATTTGAGATTCACTCTTTTATATACCCTGTGGTCGAAAATGACAAATTTTCATTTGAAAAAAGTAAAAAGTTTCTCAAAAATGAATTACTATTTATATCAAGGAGATATTTTAATTACTACCTTGATCAATAGTATTCTATTGTTGGTTTAAATACACACACACACATCGACAGATACATTTAGTCAATGATCAAAATAAATATTAAGTAAAAAGAGATCGAAATTTATCATTTTTAATTTGAATTTATATTTGAGATTCACTTTTATATACCCTGTGGTCGAAAATGACAAATTTTCATTTGAAAAAAGTAAAAATTTTATCAAAAATGAATTACTATTTATATCAAGGAGATATTTTAATTACTACCGTGATCAATAGTATTCTATTGTTGGTTTAAATACACACACACACACACACACATCGACAGAGACATTTAGTCAATGATCAAAATAAATATTAAGTAAAAAGAGATCGAAATTTATCATTTTTAATTTGAATTTATATTTGAGATTCACTCTTTTATATACCCTGTGGTCGAAAATGACAAATTTTCATTTGAAAAAAGTAAAAATTTTATCAAAAATGAATTACTATTTATATCAAGGAGATATTTTAATTACTACCTTGATCAATAGTATTCTATTGTTGGTTTAAATACACACACACACATCGACAGATACATTTAGTCAATGATCAAAATAAATATTAAGTAAAAAGAGATCGAAATTTATCATTTTTAATTTGAATTTATATTTGAGATTCACTCTTTTATATACCCTGTGGTCGAAAATGACAAATTTTCATTTGAAAAAAGTAAAAATTTTTCTCAAAAATGAATTACTATTTATATCAAGGAGATATTTTAATTACTACCTTGATCAATAGTATTCTATTGTTGGTTTAAATACACACACACACACACACACATCGACAGAGACATTTAGTCAATGATCAAAATAAATATTAAGTAAAAAGAGATCAAAATTTATCATTTTTAATTTGAATTTATATTTGAGATTCACTCTTTTATATACCCTGTGGTCGAAAATGACAAATTTTCATTTGAAAAAAGTAAAAAGTTTCTCAAAAATGAATTACTATTTATATCAAGGAGATATTTTAATTACTACCTTGATCAATAGTATTCTATTGTTGGTTTAAATACACACACACACATCGACAGATACATTTAGTCAATGATCAAAATAAATATTAAGTAAAAAGAGATCGAAATTTATCATTTTTAATTTGAATTTATATTTGAGATTCACTCTTTTATATACCCTGTGGTCGAAAATGACAAATTTTCATTTGAAAAAAGTAAAATTTCCTTATCACAAAAAATGAATTACTATTTATATCAAAGAGATATTTTAATTACCAAAATACATCAATAGTATTCTATTGTTGGTTTAAATACACACACACACACACACACATCGACAGAGACATACGAGTCAATGATCAAAATAAATATTAAGTAAAAAGAGATCAAAATTTATCATTTTTAATTTGAATTTATATTTGAGATTCACTCTTTTATATACCCTGTGGTCGAAAATGACAAATTTTCATTTGAAAAAAGTAAAAAGTTTCTCAAAAATGAATTACTATTTATATCAAGGAGATATTTTAATTACTACCTTGATCAATAGTATTCTATTGTTGGTTTAAATACACACACACACATCGACAGATACATTTAGTCAATGATCAAAATAAATATTAAGTAAAAAGAGATCGAAATTTATCATTTTTAATTTGAATTTATATTTGAGATTCACTCTTTTATATACCCTGTGGTCGAAAATGACAAATTTTCATTTGAAAAAAGTAAAAATTTTATCAAAAATGAATTACTATTTATATCAAGGAGATATTTTAATTACTACCGTGATCAATAGTATTCTATTGTTGGTTTAAATACACACACACACACACACACATCGACAGAGACATTTAGTCAATGATCAAAATAAATATTAAGTAAAAAGAGATCAAAATTTATCATTTTTAATTTGAATTTATATTTGAGATTCACTCTTTTATATACCCTGTGGTCGAAAATGACAAATTTTCATTTGAAAAACGTAAAAATTTTATCAAAAATGAATTACTATTTATATCAAGGAGATATTTTAATTACTACCGTGATCAATAGTATTCTATTGTTGGTTTAAATACACACACACACACACACACATCGACAGAGACATTTAGTCAATGATCAAAATAAATATTAAGTAAAAAGAGATCAAAATTTATCATTTTTAATTTGAATTTATATTTGAGATTCACTCTTTTATATACCCTGTGGTCGAAAATGACAAATTTTCATTTGAAAAAAGTAAAAAGTTTCTCAAAAATGAATTACTATTTATATCAAGGAGATATTTTAATTACTACCTTGATCAATAGTATTCTATTGTTGGTTTAAATACACACACACACACACACACATCGACAGAGACATTTAGTCAATGATCAAAATAAATATTAAGTAAAAAGAGATCAAAATTTATCATTTTTAATTTGAATTTATATTTGAGATTCACTCTTTTATATACCCTGTGGTCGAAAATGACAAATTTTCATTTGAAAAAAGTAAAAAGTTTCTCAAAAATGAATTACTATTTATATCAAGGAGATATTTTAATTACTACCTTGATCAATAGTATTCTATTGTTGGTTTAAATACACACACACACATCGACAGATACATTTAGTCAATGATCAAAATAAATATTAAGTAAAAAGAGATCGAAATTTATCATTTTTAATTTGAATTTATATTTGAGATTCACTCTTTTATATACCCTGTGGTCGAAAATGACAAATTTTCATTTGAAAAAAGTAAAAATTTTATCAAAAATGAATTACTATTTATATCAAGGAGATATTTTAATTACTACCGTGATCAATAGTATTCTATTGTTGGTTTAAATACACACACACACACACACACATCGACAGAGACATTTAGTCAATGATCAAAATAAATATTAAGTAAAAAGAGATCAAAATTTATCATTTTTAATTTGAATTTATATTTGAGATTCACTCTTTTATATACCCTGTGGTCGAAAATGACAAATTTTCATTTGAAAAAAGTAAAAATTTTATCAAAAATGAATTACTATTTATATCAAGGAGATATTTTAATTACTACCGTGATCAATAGTATTCTATTGTTGGTTTAAATACACACACACACACACACACATCGACAGAGACATTTAGTCAATGATCAAAATAAATATTAAGTAAAAAGAGATCAAAATTTATCATTTTTAATTTGAATTTATATTTGAGATTCACTCTTTTATATACCCTGTGGTCGAAAATGACAAATTTTCATTTGAAAACGTGTGCTTCTCAAAATGAATTACTATTTATATCAAGGAGATATTTTAATTACTACCTTGATCAATAGTATTCTATTGTTGGTTTAAATACACACACACACATCGACAGATACATTTAGTCAATGATCAAAATAAATATTAAGTAAAAAGAGATCGAAATTTATCATTTTTAATTTGAATTTATATTTGAGATTCACTCTTTTATATACCCTGTGGTCGAAAATGACAAATTTTCATTTGAAAAAAGTAAAAATTTTTCTCAAAAATGAATTACTATTTATATCAAGGAGATATTTTAATTACTACCGTGATCAATAGTATTCTATTGTTGGTTTAAATACACACACACACACACACACATCGACAGAGACATTTAGTCAATGATCAAAATAAATATTAAGTAAAAAGAGATCGAAATTTATCATTTTTAATTTGAATTTATATTTGAGATTCACTCTTTTATATACCCTGTGGTCGAAAATGACAAATTTTCATTTGAAAAAAGTAAAAACTAATATTTCATTATTCGTGTCCATGACAATTAAAGGAATGTATAGATTGCTTTAAATTAAATTAAATACGTTTTAATAAAACAGCGCTACGGCATATTTAATCAAAACTTGTATTTAATTTAATTTAAAGTCTTGTCCAATCCCCTTACGATTCCTTTAATTATTGTTGCATTATTTTTCGGAATATCGGGAAAGCCTAAGCGAATATACTACTTTGCGTTTTGGTCTACAAGAAATTCTAGACTGGACATCGAAGAACGATTTTTACAAGATATTTATTATTTTTTCAAAATGTCTGTTGAAAATAAAACGTTACCAAATTTTGTGCATAGTTTGAAGCTTTAAAAATAGCCAGAATATCAAAACGAAATTTTATACATGCAAGTATCCAACGTGACGAAGCATGGAAAATTAATCTGAGGTGCAGCGCGAGTCTCATTGCGGGAAATCTATGGACTCACCAAGTCACAAATTGTAGTATTTTCAATTACGCAATTTTTGTTCAAAAAATACTGTGAAATCAAACAAAATTTCACATGTAGTTATTACACGCTTATATTAGCCACCTGTATCTAGTCTATATGACTTTTGTTCTGAAGCAATTCCGCAAACATTTCTTTATAAAAATAATTTTTTACTTCTATTATATTAAAAAAAAAATAAGGGATTTATCTTAAGATAATTAAGTCAAAAATTATATTTTAAAAACTAAAAAACATGCTTTAAAAAGTACAAAATAATGTAATACTTAATCAAAAAGCGTGGGGCGTAGAAACTTTTAATTAATTTCGACAAAGTGTCCCACGCTTTTTGATTAAGTATTACATTATTTTGTACTTTTTAGAAGCGTGTTTTTTAGTTTTTTAAAAATATAATTTATTTTTTTACTTTTTAGTCTTAATTATTTTTATAAAGAAAAGTTTGTGGCATTTAACAGAATGAAATGTATTTATTTTTATTCTTTTTAATATAATAAGTAAAGAATTATTTTTATAAAGAAATGTTTGCGGAATTTAACAGAACAAAAGTCATATAGATAGATAGATAGATACAGGTGAAGCTAATATAAAGCGTGTAATAACTACATGTGAAATTTTGTTTTGATTTCACAGTATTTTTTGAACAAGAGCGTACACAATATTTACGTAATTGAATACTACAATTTGTGACTTTAGTTGAGTCCATGGGTTCCGTAGTCTTTACCTGAGGACCCTTTGAAGTCGCGCTTGCCTCGAGACCGATTACTTTCCATGCTTCGTCGCATTGGATAAAGTAAAAATAACTACATGTAAATTTTCGTTTTGATATTCACAGTATTTTTAAAGCTAGAGCGTACACAAAATTTGGTAACGCACAGACGTACCAACAGACATTTTGACAAAATAATAAATATCTTGTAAAATATCATTTCTTCGATGTCCAGTCTAGAACTTTCTTGTAGACCAAAACGCCATGGTTTATTCGCTTAAATTTTTTTTCCGTTTTTGAGATATTCCGAAAAAAATAGTTTTAAAAAAATAATTAAAAGGAATCGTAGGGAGTTGGGATCGTATGACTTTAAATTAAATTAGGTATGTTTTGATTAAATATGCCATGGCAGCGACATATTTAATCAAAACTTGTATTTAATTTAATTTAGTGCTCTTGTCCAACTCCCTACGATTCCTTTAATTATTAATCATGGACACGAATAATGAAATATTAGCAAAAAAATACTTTTTTTCATGCACGATTACAATACTTGACCATACATACCCTGTTGGTAAAGTAAAGATCCATCTTTTTTGGCTGTGGGCGACGAGACCTAGAGTTATTTTTGAAAAAATTATCACTTTCTATTAGTCGCAGGGGAAGACGGTAGCTCGAAGCGATGACTTCCAGTCTCTGGAGGTCACAAGGTTCTTTTATCCTTTAACCCAATGTTTTCTACATTTGATTCAATCGCGAATCTAATGTAGGGAATTTTTGTCAAATATTGAGTGAAAATAATATTTGAACTTATATATTTCTAACTTGAAATAATGATATTAAATAAATTTTATAATTTTTCTCATTAATATATCAAAGAATAATTGATACGTCAACGAGAGTTATTTTGACCGCGCTGATTGAAAAAGATATTTTTATCTCGCGAGACTACTGCGGATTACGCTATTGGAGTCTCACGGAGTATTAAGTCTGGACCAAGAGAGAAAAAGATGTGATCCACTTAGCTACAATCCAACGTCATTTCGCGTATAGCCCGCTAGATCCATACAATGCTAATAGATCTGGGAGATCGAATATATAACATCTGAGATTTCAAATTCACTTGGTGATCCATCCGAATGTCTAGTGGGCTATACGCAAAATGACGTTGGATTGTAGCTAAGTGGATCACATCTTTTTCTCTCTTGGTCCAGACTTAATACTCCGCAGACTCCAATAGCGTAATCCGCAGTAGTCTCGCGAGATAAAAATATCTTTTTCAAATCAGCGCGGTCAAAATAACTCTCGTTGACGTATCAATTATTCTTTGATATTTTTTTGCAACGAAATTTTCTCTGGAGAGAGACGGACTGGTAGAAATTCTTAATTGAAAGTAATGGAGGCAGCCCAGAGTGGTGGAAAGAAAAATTAACACTATAAAATAAGGTGTAATTTATTGAATTTCTCTTTCAAACCGATAGCCCCGGGTTTTCAAGGTCAATGAATGAAACAAATAAAATGTTTCCTTCTTCTCCCACAGTAGTGTTCAAAAACTTTCTTCATTTGTAACAAAAGACATAGAAAGACAAAACATTTTTTTTCCTTCTAATGAAGAAAGTTTTTGAACACTACTGTGAGAGAAGAAGGAAACATTTTATTTGTTTCATTCATTGACCCTTTGAAACCCTGAAGAAGGAGGGAAAAAATCCTCCAGAAACGTCGGTTTGAAAGGAAAGGAGGAAGGATTCCAATAAATTACACTTTATTTGATATGTGTAATTTTTTCTTTCCTCACTACCTCTGGGCTGCCTTCCATTACTTTCAATTAATTCTTTGATATATTAATGAGAAAAATTATAAAATTTATTTTATCCTTTAGTTGGCGAAAGCGATGGTTCGATATTTATCCAATTATAACAACCATATTTTTATGAGACTTTATTTAGGCTAAGTTATAGAAAAAGCTTTAATATTTTGCCAGATCTATCAGCTATTTCCAATGCACCTTGTTACAATTACCTTACCATAACCGACTTAATACACTACACATCAATACATGAATTTACAAAACAAGCATTATTCTTAAAGAGAAATCAATGAGGCTGTCCTGTGCATGATGTAAATAAACATATATACATATATTATACAATATACATACCATATAATATATATCATTTATTTATTTGAGTCTATAGTTTCCAAGACTTGACCTTCATCATCAGTCTTTTTAATTATAAATATTTTATGTTATTTCTCATGGGTCAATTACCCGATAGAATTCATACATACAGATGAAGCTAATATAAAGCATGTAAAAATAAAATGTTATAGCTTATTATATTTAAATTTATTACTATAACTAAAGAGCAAATCAGGTCATGATAATTTTGTTCACCTTTTACTCCAATTTATTGATTAATTTCTTAAGTGTTTTTGTTTTTTTATTTTTTTGTTTTTAGAGTAAAAAAAGTGATCAATTGATGAGTGGGATCGTATCCTGTTTCCCACAATAAATTTTAAATTTCTATCCCCTTTCCAGTGCACGGTGAGCCAGCCACCACCTTGCCTTCTTTCCTCCACACACCCTCTGGATATCTAATCCCATTCGATTACCGGCTGACGTTTCGATTAGAACAAAACAAAATCAAACCAGGGGAAAAAACGAAGAATGAACATGAATGTATCAAAAGAAAGATATATCTATTCAAAAAATGAGGTTGAGCAGACTGTGGGGGTAGGCACTGTGGGAATATCCATTTGAATTATAAACAAGGCGTTATAATCAGTAAAGATCAGTGGGTTTTTTGTTAACCACTGACCCGCAGGTACTAAAAAATATTGCTAATATCATTTTAAATAGAAAGAAAGTATCAACCCAACTAGAATCTCGGAAGTTTATTCATTTTTAGGCTTCCGTATAACGACCATATACCGGGTGAGTTTTTTATCTTGAGACAGTCTTATAACTCAAAAACAGTGAATTATATGAAAAAAATTTTCAAATAAAAGTTTTAAATTGAAAGTTTTTGCCGAGAGTAGCAGAATTTTTATATATTGAAGGAGACAATAAAAGAGTGTGTCTTCTGCTGGAATTATAAATTTTATTTATTTATCACGAAACTATAGTCTCGTTATAAATAAATAAAATTTATAATTCCAGCAGAAGACACACTCTTTATTGTCTCCTTCAAAATAAAAGTTTATTTATATCAGGGGGGGGGGGACTCAACTACGGTATTTTTTGTCCTCCTAGAACAAACTTTCAAGGGTATTTTGAGATCAAGTTTTGTTTTTTAAATGAAAACCTATATGTTTCTGTACGTATTCTTAATCTAGAAAAACTGAACTACTCATTAGAACTATTTTTTTATACGAGATCAAATAAAAAAATAAAATAAACTGCAACGGATCGTTGCTAAACTTATATTAATATGTTTATTTCTTTATTATTAATCAGATATCACTTGCAATTTGCAGTTCATGTTGACTTTAATTCAAAAATAATGATCGATTCTCATTTAATACTCGAGGAATAACCATTCTACATTGGATTTTTGACGTTTCGGTTATTATTAGTAACCATTGCTGTAGACATAGAGGAATCGACTTAAAATCAAAAATAGCGATCGATTCTCATCTATTACTTGAGGAATAACAATTCTACATTAGGTTTTTGACGTTTCGATTATTATTGGTAACCATTGATGAAGACATGGAGGAATCGGCTTAAAATCAAAAATAACGATCGATTCTTATCTAATACTAGAGGAATAACCTTATTGCATTCCATTTTTGAAGTTTTGACTATTAATGGCAACCTCTACTGAAAACGTGGAAGAATCGACTTAAAATCAAAATGACTAAATTCTTTTTTGGTAAACAACTCAAGCTGGATTGAAATTATGCTTTCAGAGTTCCAACCTATTCACTTTTTGGCTATCTATTCGTAAAGAATACTCAGGAGTTTTTTGCCAACAGGAAAATTTTTAATGCCATTTGTGACCACATATTTATGTGGAAAAAAATTTCTGCAATGACTGCGATGAAAAATAAATATAGAGATTTGTTGGACATTGATTTGGATCTTCGGCTTAAACTGACAAACATTGTGCCCGATATTACTTCTTTAGTTAATAATAAACAAGCCCAACCTTCTCACTAATTATATATTTTTTAAAGTGATTATTATATTTTATGTAGGTATATGTTTATTAATAAAAATATATCCCAAGCTATTTGTCTTTATTACAAATGTTCTCCATTGCATTTTATTCCCCATTTCAAAATTTTTGGTCTACCAGTACGTCATCAAATTTTTTACAACGTACAGGTACGTTACTATAAAAAGGTTGGGGAACCCCTGAACTAGATAGATTTGCAAAAGTTAAATTTTATTCCTCTGTAAAATAGTAATTTTTCGAGTTTTCATAATCTTGTTCCCAACCGACGATATATGTATTAGGTACCCGAGCCCGACTCGCACATAATATGTTTGAGAGTTGGGCGGTCAGTGAAACAGATTATAGAAATCTAAGATTTTGCCCGCCAAAAAAATTTCTCTGTTCTTTTTTTTTTAAAAAAAAAAAAGCTTGCGCAAATATTTTGAACCGCCAGCCAGCCAGCCGCCTTTCTTGGATTTCAGACTTGCAATTCATTAAATAACAAAAAGGAGATTCCTTCTCTTTTGAGTAGAAGCCATTGATGAAATGAATGCCCTTCACCCCCACATTCACTGTGAGCAGGTGAACTATGACTATGAGGGGTGCCATAGGCCAGGGACAAAGCCAGCAAGCACAACCAGCAGACACACGCATAATAAGGGCGTGTGTGTGTGAGTGAGTGTGTGTGATGGAAGGGGCGCATACTTGAGCGACCGTTACAAAATCTCCCTCATGGTCTCTTTCCAAAGACAAGTGCTCTCTTTCTTTCTTTCTTCCGTGATTTCTTAACCTGGCCCTTAAGGCTAAACATTTAAGTTCCCTGTCTCTCTCCCTTACAAACAGTGTACCTACCTGTATTTTTCCTTGGTGCGACAAGTGATACTTCTTTTCATTGATCTAATTTCTAACAAAGAAAAATCATCTTTATTATAATAGATTGGAGTTGGTGGTGGTTCACAGTAATTATTGATTGACTTGTACTCTCAATCCAAAGAGAAATTTCGACTTAAACCACCTAGATTTCGTATTTTTAATGAGAAATCTCATCAAAGTAAAATTAGATTACTAGGTGTGTAGTAAATAATTAATAAATTGACACGTTCTGATGTGGCCATCCACTTGACTTTACCATACACTTCTGGTTGAGTTTGGTCCAAGGGCCTAGATTTTCATTTTTTGACCCCCCACCCCCCATTTTGGGCTGTTTGTTTTTGCATTTTTAGGGCCAGTTGTATGTCGGTACGTAAAGTCGTTGTAAAAGTTGATAAAGAGGTAAAACCATAGAATTCTACTTGTGCCCGGCCGGATGACCAATCAGATGGCACACACACTTTCATCTGATTGGCCATCCCGTCGGGCACATGGTGAATTCCAAGGTTTTACCCTTTTTCAACTTTTACAAAGACTTTACCAACCGACATACAACTGGCCCTTAGTGTTCTGGTACCCCACTGATTATGTATACAAAATTTGGTTGAGTTTGCTCAAATTGCCTAGATTTTTATTTTTTGACCCCGCCCCTTAATTTCGGAGTCAGAAAAAAAATATTTTCCACTTTATAGGTTCATTTTATAGTATATTTCATTTTTCTTGTTTTTTTATTTTAAAAATATATTTTTCATTAAATTGAAGGGTTGGTTTTGTCACAAATATAATAAAACAATAATTTTAATAACTATTGGAATTGTTTGATTGATAACTATACAGTTTCGGTCACCACTGGTCGACCATCCTCAGTAGTTCTAAAAATTGAAATGAAACATTTATTTACATTTTTTCTTTTTATAGAGAATTATATAATACAAAATTTATTTTATTTTTACAATAATTTGAAATCATACATACATCTCGTTCAAGAACCGGAATTTGTCATTTCACATGAAACATTCATTCTTAAATCTTCAATATAGATACATCACACAATTCATTACAATCACACACATACATATATATAGCAACAATTTATAAAAACGTTTATCACTGAGCTAGAAACTATTTTGAATTAATGATTATATTAAATATTATTTTCAATTTTATTTTTTCTAATTATCTCATTGCATCGTCAATTATTATACAATTAAAATATTGACAACGAGCATAGTTTCGATTTTGAAGGAGTAAAGATACTAGATTATGAGAAAAATTGGACCAAGAGAAAAATAAAAGAATCTCTTTATATATTGAAGGATATCGATAATTGTGTAAATTTCAAAATGGATTCGGAAAACATATCAGAATGTTATAGTCTCATTGTATAATTACATATCATTCCGGTTCTTGAACGAGATGTATGTATGATTTCAAATTATTGTAAAAATAAAAAATAAAATAAATTTTGTATTATATAATTCTCTATAAAAAAGAAAAAATGTAAATAAATGTTTCATTTCAATTTTTAGAACTACTGAGGATGGTCGACCAGTGGTGACCGAAACTGTATAGTTATCAATTAAATAATTCTAATAGTTATTAAAATTATTGTTTTATTATATTTGTGACAAAACCAACCCTTCAATTTAATGAAAAATTTAAATCAAGTCACTTAAGTTCTGGAAGAAATTTAAAAATATAATAATTTTAAATTTTAACCCCCTTCCCCTTAATTTTGGGTCGATATGCACCAAAATCTAATCAGCTCTTAATCTCAATGCACCAAAACTAAGTGTGAAATTTGGTTTCGATATTCACACTAGTTTTTGAGCTAGCTTTTGGTGACGCACAGATTAACTAACAGAATAACAGACTAACAGACAAAACAATTATTATCTCGAAAAATTTAATTTTTTCGATGTTCACTTATTAGAGCTTTTTTGTAAACCGAAATGCTATGGTTTCGTTCAATTTGTTTAATCAAAATTGTTTCAGCCGTTTTTGAAATATTTCGAAAAAAAAACACATTTTTCATGCACGATTACAATACTTGACCATGACATGTATGACATTTTCTAGATTTTTGTACCTGAAGTTCTGAAGCAAGAGAGTCCAAATCTACTCATCAACTTCCGCATTGATAATATAATTTCTCATTAGAACGAACTTTCTAGAATTTTCATTTTTTGAATTATCGTGGATATTAGAATCAACTCTAGGGTGCTCCTTATTTTGGATATTTTCGAATATTTACCCTGGCAGGGGCTCATATGGCTAGAAATAAATAAAAAATAAAAATATCCTCCAAGTTTCAAGTCTCTCTCTCAATTTTAACCTAGTGCTACGCAGCGATTAAATTTCCCATCTAAATAACATGAGGTTTTTGGAATTGAAATATCAATTTTTTATTCCGGCCAAAGTAATGCTTCAAAAAATTTGAAACTCTCTAGACTTTATCCTTATAAGAGTAGCAATCTTTCAGAATTTTTACAGATTTTTAGTTATTACAATTTTGGAGTTACATCTCGATAAATTACTGCTATATCTTAGTATTAGTAAGTTATAGACTCCAAATTTATAATAGCTAAAAATCCGTAAAGATTCCGAGGTATAGCTAATATTATAAGGATAAAGTCTACAGAATTGAACTATTACTTTGGCCGGAATGAAAAATTGATCGTTCAATTCCAAAAACCCCATGTTATTTAGATGGGAAATTTAATCGCATAGCACTAGGTTAAAATTGAGAGAGAGACTTGAAACTTGGGGGATATTTTTATTTTTTATTTATTTCTAGCTATATGAGCTCCTGTCAGGGTAAATATTCGAAAATATTTAAAATAAGGAGCATCCTAATTGACACACACATAGAGATACAAAATAATTTTCTCTATGTTTCAGAGATTTTTAAACACAATGAGTTAAAAAAATTTGAGCGAATTCAATACTAGGCCCGAAAGGTGGCGATTTAAAAGTCCAAGGTCTTTTGAACGGCTGCAGAGAGAGTGATAGAATTTGGTGTTTTTGGAGGGAAAATTGTATTTAGCAGTATTTAAAATTTAAAAGGCATTGAGGTGAGTGAGGGTGGTGGCCCGCCCGCCGTTTTCGTTTACCCGTCGCCCTTGAAAAATTCGTTTCAGCAGCTGTTGTCCTGGCCGGCCAGACTAGACGGACTGAGTGTTCACAGGCCCAGCCAACGCTCGAAGGGATGACCAGGTGTAAGGGCTGAGGGAGGCACTCGTGGGACTTTGATGGCTGTACAAACCATACCAATGGCATTACACGGGAGAGAGAGAAACGGCCGTTACACCCACCCCCTCATTGCTTTATTTCACTTGATACTCTCTCTGTAGGACATACCTTCTTGATTTTGTTGTTACGGACAATGCGCTGCACCTTGGAAGAAGACAACAACCAGCAGAGCGATCGCAAGTGTCTCAGGATCAAGGAATAAAGAAAGCACCCTAATATCAGGTGAGGAGGTTTATTGTCATATCAGGTGAAAGCAGAGGGGGAAGATTGCGGAAAATAGACTAAAGAGAAAAAATTCGACGGAAAAGGGAAAACTTTTTCCAAGACTTGCTTAATTTTTTGAAGATGATCATGGGAAGATTGAGTTAGGGTAAGTGATACCCTTCTAATACATTTAAATATTTTATCCTTCGGCGGCCCTTCTTGCTAACCAGGGGGTACGCCCCCTGGGCCCCCCATGCACGACGTTCCCAACCCCGCCCTACACCCGCACCCTACCCACCTCGGATCCTGCACCCCATCCACCCCGGACCCCACCCCGTGCCCTCCAACACTGCGCACCACACCCCCGCCTAGCCCCCTGGACCCCACCCCCGCTATGGCCTCTGGACTCCACCCCGCACCACCCCCTGCACCCCCACCCTACTCCGCCTGACTCCTCACCCCACCCCCATTCCACCCCGGTACCCACCCTCCGCACCCAGTTTTTGCATTTCTAGCCTTCTAGTGACCCAGAGATTATGTAGGTATACAAAATTTGGTTGAGTTTGGCCCAAGAGAAAGAATTTTCATTTTTTGACCCCCCCCCATTTTTGGTGGTTAGTTTTTGCATTTCTAGCTCTCTAGAGGCCCAGAGATTATGTATACAAAATTTGGTTGAGTTTGCTCCAAGGGCAAGAATTTACATTTTTTCACCCCCCCCCTTTTTGGGTTGTTTTTTGGGAAACTTTTTGAACAAAAGTTGTCAGAAATCACATCCCCTTCAACTTCGTTTATCATAAAATTTGCGGTACGGTTAATAGTTTAGGAGTTATTTGATCATTTTCATTCGTGAGCCCCCCAAACTCCCTTCTGGCGTCAAAATATCAAAACGTTATATAGCTAAAAATGTAAGTTAGAAGACATCTGATACAAATATAAAATTTCATAATAATCCCTTAAGCCGTTTTTACGAGAATCGTGAGCAACTTTTCGGAAACCACTGACAACAGACAGACAGGCAGGCAGAATTTTGTTGAGGGTGTTTTCGTTCATAACTTTGCTTGAAACGTGTGCAACCAAAATTTGGCGTGATTTGGACCAATGTACAGACAAAACCTTAATTTTATATATGTTTATTTACATCAAACAGAGAATAACCATTTTGATTTCACTTTATGAATCTACAACTCTCTGCTATTCTCGGCAAAACAAAATCTTTTCAATTTTTTTTTGGATTTAATTAATTGTCTTGTCATAATTTAAAATTCTTGATTTTTATTATATAGATATAATAATATCTATATTAAACTATTAATGGCTTTATTATAAGGAAGTCTTAAAAATATCAATAAAATATTTAAAACAATATTAGTCACGAAAATCGAATTTTCGAAATACGTTTGGTGGAGAAAAACCGACTGCCGTGTTAGCATACTTGGTCTAGAACATGTTTTCTAGACATTGGTAGATCTTCTAGACATCTTCTAGTGCAAATGTGGTATCTGTGTGATTCCTGACTATAGTAAGTACGCTTTTCTAGCATGATGTGCGTAAAGTTTCACTTTTATTTACAACTCCCTCTTCTTTCCAGCACGTTCATTATTTATTTATACATTCACAGCCACATAAATTCTTGTAAACAACTTCAATCCATGTAACCTGTCGCTATTAACTGTTATTTATATTAAAGTGATCATTATTCATTGCTTAAAATAATGGATCACACGTTAGAAATAACATTTACAACCAGATCTTACTCATAAAGCTCTGGCTTACTTATATTACAATATGTTGTAGAAACCTGGTTCTGATGTTTAAAACTGAGTAGATTTTAGGCTTTCTAATTCCAAAACTTCCGGTTGAAAAATGCCCAAAATCTGCACAAAATAAAATTTTAGTATGAAAGATATTAATTTGCCGATGGTAATAGATTCAAATTTACTAGAAAATCATAAGATGGTGTCATCTATTCAATCCGATGGAATGGAATATTTTTAATTATATGTCAGAGGGGTTGTTTTTCACCCCCTCGGGAATCGAACTCGAGTGCCAGTAACAGCAATCCGGGCCATCTGGCTCACCTCATATTAAATTAGGAAAAGTCATTCCATTGCCCTTCGAATTTTGAATTTCTTTCAAAATTCGGAACACTCAACCACCTTTATTATAAATTATATGGCATGGCTATATGTTTAAATTTAGAATCACTATATCGCGAAATTTTACAAATTAAGATAGCAATCTTTGAGTAAAATATTTTACGCGTTTACATATGTCAGAGAGGATCGTATCCCGCAGGTGAGCCAGATGGCCCGGATTGCTGTTACTGGCACTCGGGTTCGATTCCCGAGGGGGTGAAAAACAACCCCTCTGACATATAATTAAAAATATTCCATTCCATCAGATTTAATAGATGACACCATCTTATGATTTTCTAGTAAAATTTTAGTAAATATTTATACACAAATTTTCTGACTAGTTTTCTATAACTCAAACCGTTATAGCTGTTAAAGAAAAATATCCAATTCAGTAAAATTAATTACTTGATTGATTTATTGTATTGAATAAATACAGCTCTTTTAACCGACTTCAAAAAGGAGGAGGTTCTCAATTTGACTGATTTTTTTTGTGTCTATGTTACTCGATTTCTTCCCCAACTGTGAACCGATTTTGATGATTTTTTTGCTTTGGGTTCAGTATAGTTTCGGATTGGTACCATATTAATTTGATGATATTATCAATGACAAATTGTTAATATATAAATTTTAACCAACATCTTTCTTATTCTGCTGTAAAGCGTTGTTGAACGATGGTCAAAGGTGTAAAAAATAGCGCTAAAGAAATGCAGGTGTTACGAAGATTGCTATAGAAATATCTTAAATTGATCTGAGACGAAAGAAAATACATGAGCAGATTCATCAGATAAATTGAAAAAAATATCTTGGAGATTATTTATTTATTTATTTATCGCCTTTTCCAATTGTATAAGAAATAACAGGCAAAAGATCTGCCTAAAGAAAAACATTATGGCCAATACTTAGGATTCAAAAGAGAAGAGCACTGCACGGAACTAGAAGGAAAATATTTTTAAAATTGCATTACATTTTTGACGTCATGTTCATTATCTAACTAGATACATATTTATTTAGTGGCTCTGCCTAAAAATCCAAAATTCTTTTTTGAAAAAATTAGCTTTTGTAGACAGTTGTTGTATAGCTCAGTCTTTGGCGGCCTGAGTAAAATATCGGTTTTGCCTTCTTCTTTGAAGAATTTCAAGTAAAACAATCAAAACGCTTACTAATAATATCTTAATTAATACTTTTAAATCTTTTTTAAATAAAGTTGTCTTAAAGTTTTTAATTATTTAATAATAAAATAATTTATTTAACATTAATAATACTGGGGATAGAAACTTGAAATGTTATACAGAGATTACTTTTTAACCGACTTCAAAAAAGGAGGAGGTTCTCTATTCGACTGAATTTTTTTTTTTTTTGTGTCTATGTTACCTCATATCTCCGCCAATTGTGAACCGATTTTGAAAAATTAATGTGCATTGGGTTCAGTCTAGCTTCCGATTGGTCCCGTTTTTTTCATTGGTATTAGACCTTTTTTGTTAGGTTTGTTCAGGCCTAACTTCTTTGTTTATTAACCGATTTCGATGATTCTTTTTTTATTGGAAAGGGGGTATCTTAGGGATGGTGCCATATTAATTTGGTCAAGTTCTGATGATATGATCAACGACGAAATAACGTAAATCTCCAATTCTTATGAGCAAATAATCGAAATTATGATAAATAAAATCTTTTATAAAAAAATCTTATAACATTCATTTAAAACCCGCAAACGTTTCGAGAGAATTTCTATATTTATGAATTGAATTTTATTATCATTTTCTGATTCATTCGCCTGACGCTTTCTCTTACGAGATGCATGCAAGTTATTATATTAAGTCACTATTAATAACATCACTAAAAAGAGAAAAATAAAAATAATTTTTATAAAAAAATAATAAAACCGACTTCAAAAAACTTAAATGCAACAAATAAAATAATAATAACTTAAAAATAAAATAAAATACACTAAAAGGTATAAAATAATTATCTTATTTAGTTACAACTAAACGACGAAATATTAACATGAAATTACTTTTTGAAGTCGGTGCCAAACATATACATTTTATGAATCGCACTTGACGGATCTTACTTAGTACGTTTGGCGGGTACGCTCGCTTATAGGTGTAGTTTGTTTGGCACCGACTTCAAAAAGTAATTTCATGTTAATATTTCGTCGTTTAGTTGTAACTAAATAAGATAATTATTTTATACCTTTTAGTGGATTTTATTTTATTTTTTAAGTTATTATTATTTTATTTGTTGCATTTAAGTTTTTTGAAGTCGGTTTTATTTTTTTTTTCTAAAAATTATAAGACATGATATTGATTAGATTTTTTAAAACATTTATATTTAAAAGGGGTGAAAAATACGAAAAATCACAGTTTAATTACGATTTCTCCTCAGCTAGTGAAACTAGTAATACTGAGTCGTTAAAAAAAGTTTTCAATTTTTCATTCATTTATAAATAGAATTTTCAGAAAACCTTTTTAAAGCTATTTTCAATTTCTAGTGGATATAATTTCATTTCAAAGTGGTTTGTTAAATTAAGAAAAATAGATTTTAAATAACCCGTGAGAAAATCTTGCCAGGGCAAAGTAGGAAGGAAGCGGAAGTGCGTTTTGAGCTATCTCCGCCTAGAAATCTACCCTCTGGCCAGCCAAGTCACTCTTCAGCCTTCACCTGATTCTCACCCTTTTGGTTATAATCAGCCTAACGACTCTTTTATGCCCAGTAAACAGATTAATACTCTTTTTTATTCTAATTAGTTACGATCTTATCGTGTTTTAAGAGGGAATCTATTCGACATTAGCTTACGCAGTGATTCATAAGTTAATTTTAAGAGAATTACTTATTCGGCACACGCAGAACGCAGGCGAAATGACCTTGTTATTGACTTTAGTTTACATAGTGATATCATAAAATGAAACCTAGTTTATTTTAAAACATGAATTTCTTTGCAAGTTTCTATGTCCTAAAAGTAATCAAGTAAGGGAACGTACGGTCATGTGTCCTGCTCCTAGGAGTATATCCATACTCCTCTAACCCTATATTTACCCCCACACCCCTTAATTTTTTGTCATCTAATCAGCTCTTAATCTCAATGCACCAAAACTACGTGTGAAATTTGGTTTTGATATTCACACTAGTTTTTGAGCTAGCTCGTCCACAAAATTTGGTAACGCACAGACTAACTAACAGACTAACAGACATTTTGACAAAACAGTTATTATCTCGAAAAATATAATTTTTTCAATGTTCACTTATTAGAGCTTTTTTGTAGACCGAAATGCCATGGTTTCGCCCAATTTTTTTTTAATCAAAATAGTTTAAGTTGTTTTTGAAATATTTCGAAAAAAATGAGGTAAAAAAAAACACTTTTTTCATGCACGATTACAATACTTGACTATATTTTTCATCTCAGGATCTAAATAGATGACAACCTTTTGAGATTTTCTTAATAATTTAAAAAAAAGACATTTTCTAGATTTTTGTACCTGAAGTTCTGAAGCAAGAGAGCCCAAATCTACTCATCAACTTCCGAAAATTAACTAACCCCCCATCCCCCAAATTTTTAGTCTTGGTTATGGGGATCGGCGAGGGGTGAACAGAGATTGGAATTAGGTGTACACTGTACAAGTCTTTGGAATTATGTGGAATTATTTTTGAATTCACCCCTTGATATATTGTCGTGGAAGTAGGTGTAACACGATATTAGGTCGCGGTTCACCCTCAGGGAGCAGTAACTCACTCGGTTAGAGCTTTGCGCCGATTTTACGGGAGGTCTCAAACCCCGGCTGTCCCTTTTATCTATAATAAAAAAATCTCTAATAATAATAATAGATATAAATTAATCGAAAATTAAAATAGATAAAAAATTAAATTAAAAAAGAAAGTGAAAAAAAATTATAAATACCTAATTTCAAAAGAATTTAATTTTGTTTTTTGTTTAATTGATGCGATCGTTATTTGATACATGAAAATGAAATTATAAAGATACGAAAAAAATGAAAAAAAAAATGATAAACGTAGATGAATAGATGAAAAAGAAGATGAGAATGAAATAGAAGGCGGAGGGTTGTTTTTTTCTCTCTCGTTTTGTATTGAATCTATTCAAAAAAGATGCTCTGTTTGTAATTTTTTTTTTTTGGGGGGGGGGGGGTGGCGATTAAGAAAGGAAAAAACAGACCAAATACTCTTGAATCGAATATAATATGTTTGCGTGTCTTACAAAAAGGCCAGGGGTCTTAAGTTCTTTTGTAAAGAGCCTAAGTGACTCCCCCACCTGATTTTTCTACCTGATCAATCAATGATACAATAAAAAAAAAAGAGAGAGATAGCATGTTGAATTTTATGCCACAAGTGAAAAATTTTCTATCATCATGATTTATTATGGATTAAAGGAAATAATCGCTTAATTCGATTTTATGCCAACCTCATGGAAATGGCTCATTTCGTTCTCGTTAAAAGCCAACTTAACGACGTTAAGGTCAAGTGACCAAAATGAATGGCTATAATTGTTTAAATACAGTACGAACAGAGCATTTATAATTAAAAATAAAATAAGAAGAAACACTTTAACAAAGAGTAATGTATTTCTTATTTATTATTACATGTAAGTATTGAAAGTTTGTTTTGTTTTTTACTTTATCCATAAAGTAAAAGCTCTATTGGGTAATGTTTACTCTCAGGCGCCAAGGTCAACGTCAAAGAGTCATAAATTAAAAAGGATTCACACCGTAATCTAAACCAAATTCTAAAATCAAATCTCAACAAAAACACTTGTGTAAAAAAAGGCCAAGTTCGATTAATAAAAACCGTTTGCCAACAAAAGTAGTGAGATCTAATGTGATGCCAAGTTCAATTTCATCAATTTAATAAATAAGTCAAGAATATATTAGTAACTCCAATTAAAACGAATGTATTTCATTTTTAACCGACTTCAAAAAAGGAGGAGGTTCTCTATTCGACTGATTTTTTTTTTTTTTTTTGTGCCTATGTTACCTCATATCTCCGTCAATTGTCAACCGATTTTGAAAATTTTTTTTGCATTGGGTCCAGTCTAGCTTCCGATTGGTCCCATTTTTTTTCGATTTTTTCCATAGGTATTAGACCTTTTTTATTAGGTTTGTTTAGACCTAACCTCTTTGTTTATGAACCGATTTCGATGGTTCTTTTTTTATCCGAAAGGGGGGTGTCTTAGGGATGGTGTCATATTAATTTGGTCAAGTTCTGATGATATGATCACTATTAATGACATCACTAAAAAGAGAAAAATAAAAATAATTTTTAAGAAAAAATAAAAACCGACTTCAAAAAATTAAATGCAACAAATAAAATACACTAAAAGGTATAAAATAATTATTATCTTATTTAGTTACAACTAAACGACGAAATATTAACATGAAATTACTTTTTGAAGTTGGTGCCAAATATATACCTTTTATGAATCGCACTCGACGGATCTTACTTAGTACGTTTGGCGGGTACGCTCGCTTATAGGTATAGTTTGTTTGGCACCGACTTCAAAAGTAATTTCATGTTAATATTTCGTCGTTTAGTTGTAACTAAATAAGATAATAATTATTTTATACCTTTTAGTGTATTTTATTTGTTGCATTTAATTTTTTGAAGTCGGTTTTTATTTTTTTCTTAAAAATTATTTTTTATTTGGCCATCTATATTTATTGAATTCACATTTTTAGTTGAAATTATTTTCCTAAAATTTGGCTTTTACGCATTAAATTATCATTATTATTATTGTCTGTTCGGGCTTCCACCACTACCTTTTAGCCCTTCCATCCTCTCGTATTGGTATGGTGATGATATGGTAACATAATTCGTGACATACATAACAATGAGTAAAAGCCAAGTTTTAGGAAAATAATTTCAACTAAAAATGTGAAAACAATAATTATAGATGGACAAGTAAAATGAAAAACATTCGTTTAAATTGAAGTTACTAATATATTCTGGACTCATACATCATCACATTAGATCTCACTACTTTTTTTGGCAATCGGTTTTTATTAATCGAATTTGGCCTTTTTTTACACAAGTGTTTTTGTTGAGATTTCACTTCTTTTTGTAAGTTGGATGGGAATTTAGCCTGCAAATTTCAAACCTTTATTTTAAACTATGTCAAATTTTAGCATTCTAGTGTCGTTGAATTTTCACTATAAGTTAATTTAGCTCATAAGTTTCACTCCTTCATTTAAGATGCTGAGGAAGGAAACGTTTAATTTTTTGATTTTCTTCTTTATCAAGAAAAGCTCTACGAGTATGTCAAATTTCATCAATCTAGAGTCATTATATGTTAATTTAGCCTAAATCAAATAAATAAAACTGGTAAAGAAGTTGTTCTAAAAATATTTCATATTCTGTTGGATACTGCAGAAAAGAAGTCATTTTCATTATTATTATATTCATTTCGAAATATTATTTCATTTGTTGACACAGAAAAAAAAATATTCATAAAAAATTAACATTTTACTTTCAATTCAGAATTCGATAATATTACAGTAATTTTTGTTATTTTTAAAGTTGCAATTTTTGTTTAAACACAATTCAAAAACAAATTTCAATTTGCATTTGATAAATTAATTCATTTTGTTTTCCAAATGAGTATATCATTAATCGAAAGAACTTGACAAGTCTAACCTCTAAATCAGCGGTTCCCAACCTTTTTTTGACCAGGGACCATTTTGATTTCGTTATTATTAGCAGGGACCACAAGGTTAAAAAATAAACTCTAACAATCTAAAAATAATCTTTAATCGAAACGTTTAACATAATCATAAAATTCAAAAGTAACATTAATTAACAGTGTTATAGTTATTGAAAACATATAATTTTTAGTAAATAATTCAGTTTGCATCAATGAGATTTTTGAGGTTGCATGTTATGTACAAGTTCTTGAATTCTTGGGGTGATATTTTTGCTCAAAGCTACACGCATATCACCACTTACTTTCGATTCCTTAGACTTGTTTTTAATTATTAGAAAAGCAGAAAATCCTTGTTCGCATAGATAAGTTGTTGAGAAAAGCATAAGATAACGCAAAGCGATTTCTCGAATTTTAGTGTATGAAATTGCTTTTTTACACCAAAACTGCTCTAATGAATCAGATCCATTTTAAGTAGGAGATAAATTTAACCGAATTTATCGCGCGGAGAATTTACCACTGCTCGAAGCCCCTAAAACCTTAGTAAATTGGATATTGAATTGTATCTAAGTTTCTGAGATTGGCTCGTGATCCCGGCTTCTTTTCCTTCTACTCTGCTCTTTTCACGATGGAGGTGCCAGCCCATACAGGCCTTTAGGGGATCCACCTTCTGGTGTATCTCCTTCTCACATCAATATCATTAAAAAAAAAAATCCAAATGGGTCCTTACATTTACTATCATTTTGTAATTCAATAAGTTGTTCTTGGATTTCTTCTGCAACTTCTTATTCGTAATTTGTACATATATTTTCATTTGAAATGAACTATTTGTAGGTTTTAAAATTATATTTCCTAACTTTTAACCGACTTCTTTATTATATATTTATATTCGAAATGCACTAGGTATTTGTGGGTTTTAAAATTAAATTTGATGATTTTCCTCGATTTCCATGGAATCCCTCATCAAATTCTGACTTGGTGACAATCGGACCACCTCGAGAGAATATCCTACGCTCGCTATTTGTTATGCATGTGTTGATTCAAAGTTTGAAATCTTTCGCGGACCATATTTTAGTTCATACGGACCACTAGTGGTCCGCGGACCATAGGTTGGGAACCACTGCTCTAAATAGAGAGCAAAATCATAAAAATGTATATACACAGGACTATACTTAGGTGTTTATTTGGTGTGAATAATAAAAAGAACTGAAAACATCAAACATCAAACAAAAAAGAAAAATTGCAAAATTACCTGCTTTTTAATTTTTTCTCACTTTTTTTTGTAAATCCCTATAGCAATCAGTGTATTTTTTATAAGATTAGTACCGGATTTCTCACCAGCCAGATGTCTATAGTGTCGTGCACTGAGCCAATAACTTTCTCCATAAAGAGATGATAAATGTTACCTAACAATTTTTTTTTGTTATTATTTAAAAAAACAACATCAACAAAGAACCTCAACAACAGAAATGTTACATTAAAAGTAAAAAGAGAGAGAGAGAGAAAATAGAGATAAGCAAAGAGTGTATGAGTAAGGAGGGGGGGGATCTTAAAAGATGAAGAAGACAAATTATATATGTATAGTCTGAGTGAAGAAGTGATGGAGATAAACAAGAACGTATAGCTGTTGTGTTTTTTATCTCTGTTTTGAAAAACCAGTAGCCCACTCTAGAGACCCCCCTCCAAACCCCGCACCCCCCTTAACCTTCAACCCACACCCTATGTCACTATTTGGAAAATAGAATAAAAAACGACCCTCCCAACGGTTGCTGCTGCTGCTGCTGCTTGATGAATATATGGATGACATTGCGTCCCTCCACCCCCCACCCCCAGCCCCACCGCCTATCCATCAACCCTCACCATATCCACGCTCCACTATCTCTCTCTCTCTCTTTCTTTCTTTATATATTATATATGTATATTGAAAAAAAATATTGATTTTTTTTATAAATATACACAAATACAAATCTTTTATAAAAAGCAATCTTGAAACGTTTATTTAAAATTTAAACGTTTCGGGAGAATTTCTCCCTTTATATCAATAAAATTTTTTAACAAATTTAAAAATAATTTTTAGACAAAAATAAAACCGACTTCAAAAAAATTAAATGCAACAAATAAATAATAAGAGCTCAAAAATCAAATTAAATGCATTAAAAAGTATAAAATAATTATCTAATTTAGTTACAAATAAACGTCGAAATTTTTACATGAAATCACTTTTTGAAGTCGGTGCCAAAAATATACATTTTATGAATCGCACTCGACGGATCTTATTATACTTAGTATGTTTGGCGGGTAATGAAGACAACACCGTGTAAGCTCGCTTATATATAGTTTGTTTGGAACCGACTTCAAAAAGTGATTTCATGTAATAATTTCATCGTTTAGTAGTAACTAAATTAGATAATTATTTTATACCTTTTAGTGTATTTTATTTGATTTTTGAGTTCTTATTATTTTATTTGTTGCATTTTATTTTGACAATCTCAAGAGTAGGTGAAATGAAAGAAATCAGTTGCAGCAGTAGAATCGAGTTTCATTTCACGAATCATCGTTTGTTTTCATATGGTTTTTTGAACAATAGATCAATGAATATATTTTTTTAATCTGTATAATTTGAGCTGGCAATGAATCCAGTATTACAGCGAGGCAATTAGAGCCTTGAAATAATGGGTTAACGATTGATTTTCTTAAAGATTTTAAAACTTGTATCCGGATACCAGGAGCGAACAGAAGTGTACTTTCTTTCCAGCCAATTAAATTTTCATCGACTATTTGTGAACAAAAATTTTGTGGATCTCAAGAGTAGGTGAAATGAAAGAAATCAGTAAGCAGCAGTATAATCAAGTTTCATTTCACGAATCATCGTTTCTTTTCATATGGTTTTTTAAACAATTTTTCCTACTCGAGTTTTCTAATAGATCAATGAATATATTATTTTTTAATCTGTATAATTTGAGCTAGCAATGAAGCCAGTATTACAGCGAGGCAAGTGGTGGAGCCTTGATATAAAGGGTTAACGATTAATTTTCTTAAATTTTTTAAACTTGTATCCGGATACCAGAAGCCAACAGGAGTGTACTTTCCTTCCCGCCAATTAAATTTTCATCTACTTTTGTGTGGATCTCAAAAAGTAGGTGAAATGAAAGAAATCAGTAAGCAGCAGCAGAAAAGATTTTCACTTCACGAATCATCGTTTGTTTTCATATGATTTTTTAAACAATTTTTCCTACTCGAGTTTTCGAATAGATCAATGAATGTATTTTTTTAATTTGTATAATTTGAGCTGGAAATGAAGATAGTATTACAGCGAGCCAAGTGAAGCCTTGTAATCAATCGTTAACGATTGATTTTCTTAAATTTTTTAAAATTTGTATCTAGATACCATGAGCTAACAGGATTGTACTTTCCTTCCCCCCAATTTAATTTCCATCGACTTTTTGTGAACAAAAATTTTGTTAATAGGGAGAATGTTCACAAAACACACAGGCGACCAAGTCAAAAGGCGGATAAACAGCTAGACAGACACTTGAAAAGACTATAAAGAGGTCGTAAAATTAAAGTTTGCACACGGGCGGCCAAATAGCTTGGCGCGGTCCTGTATAAGATGGAAAGGTGGATTATTTTTACTTGCCCCTGGAAGTAACCAAACTGAAGATAGACTGTCCACTGTATCTGCTTTAATATAAAATGAAAAAATCTCATGTTAAATTTGAACAATTTTATTATGTTGTTATCGATGAATTTTGAGAAGTATAAAATAAAATTTTCAAAAATGAAGGGTCCTTTTTAAGACAGTATCCTATGGCTGAAAAGTTGCCGCCCGCTCATGAATATAATATAATATATATATAAATTATAATATCGAATATAAATTTTTAATTTCTGATAAATATTAGAAAAAAGTCCATATCTCACCATTAGTTAATTGAATTTTTGTTATATAAAATTTTAATCATTTCTAAAATTTTATTGAAAAGATGTTGTTTTGCCGAGAATAGCAGAGTTATTAATTAACAAATACAAATCACTAAATCAGTAAGGTTTTACTTTATGTTTGATGCAAATAGATACACACACATATATATCTATATAAAAATTATTAAAAAAAAAAAATCAGACTTCAAAAAAATTAAATGCAACAAATAAAATACCTAATAACATTTTAAGATTGTTTTTTTTTATAAAAGATTTTAAATAGTATAATTTCGATTATTTGCTCATAAGAATTGGAGATATCTATGAAAGTTCTCGCTGAAGATATACATAAAATAAATAAATAGTTAGGTATCTTGACTACCTTGGTGCTGTACTGATCCAAACGCAGAAAGAATGATTAAAATCGGTTCATAAACAAAGAAGTTATACCTGAACAAGCATAACAAAAAAGGTCTAATACCAATGAAATTTAGTTTTTTACCAATCGGAAACTAGACTGAACCCAATATAAAAAAATCATTAAAATTGGCGAAGAAATCGAGTAACATAGATACAAAAAAAATATTCAGTCGAATTGAGAACCTCCTCCTTTTTTGAAGTCGGTTAAAAATGCTCTTGACAAACAGACCTTGTCCTGACACCAACGTACGGTCTTTGTACGGAACCCTAAAGTGAAAAAATATTTAAAATATGTATCCTTTCAAATGAATGGAATATCCTTCTTTTATTTCTTTTTCAGTTTTTTTTTTTTTTAAGATCTAAATCATGAATCGGAATTGAATTTGAGATGACATTGATGGAAGAGATAACGATCCAGAATACAATTGATATCACTCCGTCACACACCACCTTCATCAACCACTATGATAATAATAATAATAAAAATAAAAATGTTGAATATTTTTCTCATCTCCACCCACACACATTGCCTAGCCAAGCATAGACGAGGTCCTTGTCCGTTTAGAATCCCAAGCCCTTACTCCCCCCTTTCTATCTTTATATCCATTTTTTAAAGCCCTTGTTTTGATAAGAAACAGAAGACTCATAAAAATCTTCTGGCTCTTTATAGAATATTGTGGCGGGCAGGCGGGGGCGGGAGTAGAAAAAACGCCGTCTGGGTGACAATCTTGACGGAATAGAACAGAAATACCTTTCATTATTACAGTCTTTTTTTCTGTAAACTCCATCAAGAGCAAAGTGGCTACTGGGTGGCAAGAGGCGGCTGGCTGGCTCTCCATTTAGCCAAATATCAAGTAATAAACAGTGCTATCTAAAAGTGTCTGCGTTGATTTATTATTTACAATTTCAATAAACATTTATCCTATTTAAGGATTTTAGTGTGCCAGCTACGAGATTAGTTAATTGTTTATAATTAGGGAAAAATGCTGAACCTATGAATACCTATTTGAAAAGAATTTCGAAACTCATTACCTCCTTTTTACTTTACCATACAGGGTATGGTCAAGTATTGTAATCGTGCATGAAAAAAGTGGGTTTTTTCCTTCTTTTTTTAAAAATATCTAAAAAACGGCTGAAACTATTTCGATTAAAAAAATTGAGCGAAACCATGGCATTTAGGTCTACAAAAAAGCTCTAATAAGTGAACATCGAAAAAATTATATTTTTCGAGATAATAATTGTTTTGTCAAAATATCTGTTAGTTAGTTAGTTAGTTGGTTAGTTAGTTAGTTAGTTAGTTAGTTAGTTAGTTTGTTTGTTAGTTAGTTAGTCTGTGCGTTACCAAATTTGTGTACGAGCTAGCTCAAAAACTAGTGTGAATATCGAAACCAAATTTCAAACGTAGTTTTGGTCCATTGAGATTAAGAGCTGAATAGATTTTGGTGCATATCGACCCAAAATTAAGGGGATCGAGATGGGATTAAAAATTAAAAATCTAGGTCGTTTGAGCAAACTCAACCAAATTTTGTATACATAATCAGTGGGACCCAAGAAGTCTAAAAATGCAAAAACTAACCGCCCGAAATGGGGGGCGGACTTTCAGTACCTGTCATCTGATTGGCCATCCCAGGTCCTCCATTTACCATCTACCGTTCGTTAGTGGTAAAAACGATTTACTTTGCGACATACAACCGGCCCTTAAACAGCTGAAGGTTATAAGTCGATGGAAAGATGGTGGCAGGGAGCGAGTTCCAGTCTCTGGAGGTTATAGGAATAAAAGAGTTGGCGAAAGCACTTGTTCGATTTCTATCCAATATGACAGCGAAGGGGTGCTGAGCGTTCGAAAACCGCGTGTTTCTCGTAAAGAAGGCTTTAGGGGGGGTGGGGGGGGAATAATTGATTTTAGCTCGACTGAACAGACACCATGATAATATCTGTAGTACAGGGAAAGGGTAGAAACGCTTCTTCGGTGAGCCAGGGAGTCGAGTGAGTTGGTTAGGGCCGGATCTCCTATTAGTTTAATTGCTCTTTTCTGAATTGCATCCACTGTAGCAAGAGAATATTTGGAAGCCCCTCTCCACAGATGAAAGCCGTATTCGAGACAGGGACAAATTTGAGACTTATACAGTGTAAGAAGTTGACTGGGAGTATAATAGATAATAGCGTCTAGACCTAAGTAGGAGCCCAAGCTTGCGCGCTTCAATTTACTTTACTATCAACGATTAGAATTATGTCAAAAGTACAGACGTTGTATACTTATATTTAGAAATATAGAAAAAAATTTAAAATAATCATTATTAGTATTTATTTACTTAATTGATAACCTCTTCCTTTCAGCCTGTTAAAAATCGTTCACCACAAACTCTGGTGTTCCCCAAGGCTCTGTAATCTCCTCCACACTCTTCCTTATTTATATAAACGACCTTATTGATCAAACGGCAAACCCCACTCATTGTTACGCCGACGATAGCACTCTACACGGCAAACCCTCTCTCCCGAATAATCGAATCAATATTGCCTCCTCAATTACTCTCGACCTAGACAAACTGAATAAATGGGGCTCTCAAAATTTAGTTAACTTTAATTCAAATAAAACTCAATGTTGTCTAATTTCTAGGCGCGAAAATAGAGATTTCCCTGATATTCACTTCGATTCGAATACCCTGAAAATGTGTGACAGCCTATCCATGTTGGGCGTCTCTGTCGCATCTGACCTGTCTTGGAATGAACACATCTCCTCTGTGGCGAAATCTGCAGCAAGGAAGATTGGCTTCTTATTCAGGTCCAAGCGATTTTACAAACCCCCACAACTTCTCACCATCTACAAGGCCCAAATCCGCCCCTGTCTCGAATACGGCTCTCATCTGTGGAGAGGAGCCTCAAAATATTCTCTTGCTACCCTTGATGCAATTCAGAAACGAGCCGTCAGGCTAATTGACGATTCTACCCTCACCGACTCCCTCGACTCGCTAGCTCATCGAAGAGATGTCTCTGCCCTTTCCCTTTTCTATAGATACTATCACAGCAGGTGCTCTGATGAGATAAAATCAATAATTCCCCCCAAAGCATGCTTTGCACGCAGCACACGTTTTGCCGACTCCCAACACTCTTTCGCGGTCAAATTGGAAAAGTGCCGGACCACTTCATTCGCGAATACATATATCCCCATGACTTCAAGGAACTGGAACTCTCTCCCAGCCTCTATCTTTCCCAGCACCTATGATCTTCAAACCTTCAAAACCAGGGTGCATAGACACCTACGTCTACACCCTCTCTCTTAATCAACTTTCCCTTCTCTTCGGTAATGCAAGGGTCTTTCGAGATCCATAGGGGCTACATCTTTACTGATGCACCCCTTCTTGCATTCGATTGCATTAAAAAAAAAGAAAAAAAAAGTATTTTATAGTCCTTGTGAATCGTCATTTTCTTTTGGATTACCTAAAGTCAAAGGCGTCTGTAGAAAAATTTTCTTGGAGGGGGTTGGGGGGTGCAAAGCTTAGGGGTAAATAATTACATTATTAAATTTTTATTTAAATAATTAATTTTTTGAGTTTTTTCACAAGTACATGCCTAATCCTTTAATGGTGTAGTTCTTAATTAGAAAAACTCATACGGTACATTAAACATAGTTTGGTGAGGCCTGTAACATAACAATCAGAGCTGATACATAATTTTTTATTCGTTCTCAGGGAGGGGGGCATGTGCCCCCTATTCCCCACTTGTAGACACCCATGCCTAATGTGACCCTTCAGCCAAAAAGTTTGCCCAGATCTGTCCTATAGATGAAAGAGAAAGAGAGAGTGAAGATGTTAACGATTTCGAGGACGACATATGAAGTTCCTTTGTGTTCTAATTTACTTTCTTCTTTCTACTCGGATGCATTTATAAAAACGTCATCCTCTGTGAAGTTTATCATCATTGATGGAATTCCGATTAAATAAATGTATAAAGAGTCCCTCGCGTTCAGGGGAGATAATCCTTTCTTGGAATTCCCGGATCTGAAATGAAAAGAGAAAAGAATCCTAGAAATGCTTAACGGACTGTTGAGCTGGAAAAACGAATTAATCCCCCCCCCCTGACCCCCTGTCCTGTCAAATCCATCGCCATTCACCCATTAATACACACCCACACACTCTCATCGCTCAACTCTTTAATAGTTCACACGAATTTCACACTCCAGCTCTTCTCCACCATCATCATCAACGATTAGGAAACAGGAAATAATTTAAAAACGTTTCTCACACACCCTCTCTCTCTTTCTTCATGGAAATATCGTTTTTGTTTGTGCCACGATACAATTTAATTTAATTGTTTGTTGTTCAACTCAACTCAACTAACTAGACGTGAGATATGCCAATTTATAATGTTATTTAATACTGTTCAAGGACGAGGATGCGCGGATATTTTCTCAGGGTATTTTGAAACGCTTATTTATGTTATATGACATCGTCATCATAAAACAACCATGTTTGAGCCGGACACACTTATCGAGGGTTCCGTAGCTTTTATTCTAAAAATTTGCCACGTTCTGATGTGGCCATCCATTTGAATTTACCATACAACCTGGCCCCCCTCTTAAATTTATTATTTAATAAAATTATTTATAAGCATGTAAGGGGGCGTTAGTTTTTGCATTTTTAGATTACTGGGGGCCCAACGATTATGTATACAAAATTTGGTTGAGTTTGGTACAAGGGCCTAGATTTTTATTTTTTGACCCCTCCTCATCTCCCTTAATTTTGGGTTTATATGTACCAAAATCTAATCAGCTCTTAAACTCAATGCACCAAAACTACGTATAAAATTTGGTTTTGATATCCACACTAGTTTTTGAGCTAGCTCGCCCACAAAAATTTGGTAACGCACGTACTAGCAGACTAACTAACAGAGTAACTAACTAACAGACATTTTGACAAAACAATTATTATCCCGAAAAATATAATTTTTTTGATGTTCACTTATAAGAGCTTTTTTGTAGACCGAAATGCCATGGCTTCGCCCAATTTTTTTTATCAAAATAGTTTCAGCCGTTTTTGAGATATTTCGAAAAAAATGAAGCAAAAAAACACTTTTTCATGATGGATTACAATACTTGGCCATACCCTGTATGGTAAAGTAAAAATACTTGAGATATCAAAATCATTATTTCAGAAATTCAAGGGAAATGGTCTACTACAATGTAATGATGACATGGATTATTATTATGACAGAAAGGTTCTTTCACCACTTCGGGAATCAATTCAAGCCAAGTGTGGAGATTGTACTCTTTTGGGATTCTTGTTCGATTCCCCAAGGGGTGAAACAACCCTTCTGACCTAATAAAAATAATCCATAACATCTCGGATCTTGTAGAAGAACATCGGCTGCTGCGACCAAAGCCCGTACTTGTGTTTGAACATGTAATACCACGTTGTTATCGACCTCCAACAGCCGAAAACCTGCAGACTCCAATTCCCCCACAGGTACTATATAAGAATCGAACTTCACGTCTCCAAAATCAGAATATTCGTAGCTTCAGTACCATTGATGACCTACTACCTCCAAAGTCAATGAAGGTTGATTTACTTCATCTAAAAGATACAACAATCGTAAGCATCGATATTTTACAAGATATAAATAAAACGTTCAATAAAAATTTAATAAAAATAATACTCTGTTAAAAAAATCAAACCTAAGATTATATCCATAGTCCCCTAATTCCTCGCTGGGTAGCTACCCTTTCCCCCCGCCCCCCAAAAATTAACTAACCCCTCGAATTTTTTTCCTGGTTACAGCCTTTCTTTAGAATAATTTTCATCTTTGTCCAAAATATTGAAAATAATGATATATGGGGAAATTGCATCCCTAGCGCGATTGCCGACTGGCTTTGTCGTCATATTTTCACTTCTGGCTTCTCATCTGGCCTATCTATCGGTAACTTTTGATAGATAAACGATTAATTTTCTCAAAATACTTAAGATATCAATTTGTTACGAAACGCCCGGAACTGATAGTATATATTTATGCAAATATTTCCTGTTAGATAGAGATGACAACACTCTGTCCTGATGGCATACTTATTATAAGGAAAAAATTTAGTTTAGTGACAATAAGAAATGAACAGGTTTATTTGTATAATTTTTCTTAATTTTTAACCGACTTTTTTTGTGTCTATGTTACTCGATTTCTTCGCCAATTGTGAACCGATTTTGATTATTATTTTTGCATTGGGTTCAGTATAGTTTCCGATTGGTACCATATTAATAACAAAATTCATGTGGAAAAATAATCGGAATTATAATAAAAAAATATTTTATAAAAAAAACAAACTTAAAACGTTCATTTAAAACCCGCTAACGTTTCGAGAGAATTCCTCTATATATGAATTGAATTTTATTATAATTTTGTGATTCATTCACACGAATCTTTCTTTTACGAGATGCATACAAGGTATTATCTTAAGTCTCACTATTGTCAACATGATCATATATGTTTAATTTTTTAATATAATTATAATATTTGAAGGGAATTGAGCTGGTACAAAAATCGGCTAATAACGGCCACTTATTTGGACCTAATCACAACGTCAATTTTAATAACAAAATTAAAAAAATAAAAATAAACGTAGTTTTACTTAAAGAGATCTTTACAGCGATACCTCACGCTCTATGACACAAAAATATTTTCCCTATATATAATTTGACCTTACTCAAAATAATCATTTCATTAAAATTTTAATATGATTTTTTATTTGCGGAAAACTGAATACATTATACTACTAAATTTCAAGTTTGTTGCTATTTAGTTAACGAATACCCTTATAGACAGACAACTATTTATTTTGACGACACCATAGACCTAGTTACCCCCGGAACAGCTAGTGTTCCAGTAAATTCATATATTTCCTGTTGGAGAGATGACGACACTGTCCTGATGGCGTATTTATAATATAGAAAAGATTTAGATTGCTAACAGTAGCACAGTTGTTGATTCAAAAGGAGAAATGAATGAGGTTGACCTCTGCTTAATATAAATAAACATTTATATCTATATCTAAGTGAATATATCATTACCTCATTCATTTCTCAACAACTGTGCCACTGTCAATAAACTAAATCTTTTATTTATAATAAATACGTCATTAGGAAAGTGTCGTCATCTATCTAACAGGAAATAACTCGCATAAATTTGGCCATAGTATGAGTATATGCCAAGGCCGTTGCCAAATGTAGTTGATAGTCAACTACTTAAAATAAAAGGCCTTGCTTGCTGTTTTCACTAAAAATAAAAAATAACGATTTTTTTTTGTAAAGATTTTAATTAGAAATCGTTTTATCTTCAAATTGTATTTCCTTAGTTCTTTTTTTCTGTTTTTTAATGGTCCAGGGGCAGATGTTGCATGTTATTTTTTTTCCATCATTTCTTTTTAAAAATGACCCGCAGGTTAAAAGAGCGGACTATAAAAAAAGAAGAGGAAAGGGGTTGTTGTTGTTGTTCGGGATGCTGCTGGTAGCTGGCTGATTTATTAAGCAACTCTGCTAGAGGAGCATCACCATCTCCAGCAGCAGCAGGTGTCTCTGCCCAGGCTCGCCGACCCCCTCTGATTGGTCCATGATTAGAGCCCTGTGGCTAGTAAACAATCCAATCACCCAAGCTTGGGGATTCCTCAAATGTATCGAATATTTTGCCCTCATTTCCAATTTCATACCACAAAACATTTAGAAATTGGTCCATTAATTCATTCCATGTCAATTACGTTTATATAAAAACCTTCATTTGGACATTTTTACATCATTATTATGACGTTGCGGCCATGCGCGTAGTTAAGGGGGGGAAGTGGGGCACTGCCCCCCTAGAAAACTCGTTGCCCCCCTTAGAAAAATCGAGCCAATATCTCAATAACTATTTATGCTATGAGATTAATTTTATTCATAAAAAAATCAATAAAGATTGAAAAATGTAGATCTCAAAAAAATTATCTTCCCATATAGCCCAGAAAATAGGGGGGTTTCAGCTTATATTATTCCTGGAAAAGATTTTTTTTTAGAGTCGTTTGGTATGGTGTGGGTATACCAAATCTAAGTTTGAGACCTCTAAATTCTGGGGCACAACTTTTGGCGGCCGAAAAACCTCGAAACTTTCGGACTTTTTCCAGTTTTTCGCTTATAACTCGAAAACAGTTCATATTTTATAAAAAATTGTTCTATAGTAAAATAAAAAGGACAAATTTTCGCGTTGATTAAAAAAAAAGAAATGCAAAATTAGTTTAGTAGTTCGATTTTTAATGGGGATCAAAAAAACAGCCCCCAGGATCACTTTTAAATATCCCTAAAAATCGCACTTTTTTTGATTTTTTCCCATTCTAACAATGAAGGAGCACGTTTTCAACAAAGACGCCTCTATACATTTTAAAACTAGATTAAATTTGCTATAATTTAAATAAAGTTTCATATTAATTGGATAATAGTAACCCGTGTCGCAATGAGGTTGAAATTTTGAAAAAAATCAATTTAATTCAAAAAATCTCAGTTTTTCCTTCATAAAATGAAAACCACTCATCCTAGAAACTTGATTTCTATCTCATTCTCTAGAAAATTTTGTTAACTTGGATGTTTACTTGGAGCACTTTTTTGTTAAAACTCTTTGATTTATAGATATCCTACATTTTCCAGATAGGATATGATCAGAATCCTCATGCATCATGGAAAATGCTTGATATCTATAAATCTAAGAGTTTTATCAAAAAAGTGATCCAAGTAAACGTTTAAATCAATAAGATTTCCTACAGAATGAAATAGGAATCAGGTTCCTAGGATCAGTAATTTTCATTTTATGAAAGAAAAACTGCGATTTTTTGCAAAAAATGTCAGTTTTAAAACAAAATTTGGTTGTGCGGTGGCCACACCTCGCTCAAGCCTGGCACCGCCACTGCGGCTCCCCCCTAGGAAAATTCCCTAACTACACCGATGACGCACATAGGGGTATTATAAATTTGCGAAAAGACCAAGGACGTCGCGACGCAAATTTTCTAAAATAAATAATCCAACATTTTTCTTGCTAGTGGATCTTTCAGAAATTTAAAAAATATCAGCAAATTCTTTTTCTACTATAATTCTTTCAAAATGATCCCTAACATACATTTCGTTAATATTTTATTAAAAATACAGACATTTCTGAATTAAGACTAGGCTTATTTTGTGTGTAAAATGACAATACAATATTTCGCCAATTTCAAGAATTAATAATAGAATATTGTTAGGGTTCGTGGCTGTGATGAAACTGTATTAGAGGAAGGAGGATGTATCAGTCAAAGATAGAATCACTGGGTTCAATAAAACGCCTTGAATAAAACGTTTAGGCCTGAATTTATTTGGCCATCTTCAGTTAATTAGGAGTTATACACAAAATGCGGTACATATATGTGATCGAACCAAGCCTTGTCAAAAATAAAAATTGTAGCTTCATATAAATTTATGGCGTGCCTGGACCCAAAAGTTTCAGAATGAATAATAGAATGCCATATGATACCTAATATGGACCTAATACGTAAAGGGAAATAAATTTCAGAAGCTAGGAGTATCCAGGAGTTGTCGATAGGGTTTCCTTTTTTCAGCAGGGATAATTCAAACCCATTAGAATCTTTCTTATATGCATTTCAAAAGATTAGATATACAGTCGACTCTCGACAATTCGAACCTCGATAATTCGAACTCTTCAGCTGTTAACTTCGGCAAATCGAAAAAATGCCGTGTATTTTGATTACGCTCTATAACTCGAAATCGTTTTCGCAACAAGAGGGTGAGAGAACGTTCTATAATTCGAACTAGGCCACTTCTCCTCTTTATAATTCGAATTTTTCCTAGCAACAAACTATTCTTAATTTTTTAATTAGGTATGTTATTATCTATTTCACTGTTAATTGATATGTAATTTTTTGTTCTTTTTTGTTGTTTTCATTATTTTTACTTTTTTACTTGAGGCTATATATAAAATCTATGTAAGCTCATACATATTTTGAAAAATATAATAAAAACTGTTAATAATTCAAATTTTTTTACTTTCCTCATGATAATTTGAAGCCTCGATAATTCGAATTTTTCTTGTAGTCCCTTGGATTTCGAATTATCGAGAGTCGACTGTATCTAGAAGTGGACATAATAACTAAGTAGTTTTTAAGGAGATAGGTGTTGGTTCAAGGTGAAACATTTTTTTAATAAAAAAAATTTAGTGAAATTACGAGGTGGGTTTCACATAAAAATAAAATAAAACAAAAATGAGTTTTGATTTCGATATATTTCGGGTTGTCAGTCCATCGTCAGGACTTTTTCACGGTTTTCTTTAAATAAAATATTTTAGAAAATTTCATGCACCAAGGCAAAAATAATTAAATTGAAGGAAAAGTGTAAGCTTTTTCAAGACTGCGTATCTTCTCTGTAAATTCGTAATTTAAATTTCATAGAATTTTTCGTTATTTTTCAAATTTAACATTATATTACTTTACCATACAGGGTATGGCCAAGTATTGTAATCGATGCTTAAAAAATAGTTTCTTTCCCTTCTTTTTCAAAAAACGGCTGAAACTATTTTGATTTAAAAAATTGAGCAAAACCATGGCATTTTGCTCATACAAAAAAGCCCTAATAAGTGAACATCGAAAAAATTATATTTTTCGAGATAATAATTGTTTTGTCAAAATGTCTGTTGGTCTGGTTTTCTGATTGTCTGGTTGGGTGTCCGTTAGTCTGTGTGTTACCAAATTTTTGTGGACGAGCTAGCTCAAAAATTAGTTTGAATATCGAAACCAAATTTCACACGTAGTTTTTTTAGGTCCATTGAGATTAAGAGCTGATTAGATTTTGGTGCATATCGACCCAAAATTAAGGGGAGGTGGAGGGGGGGGTTAAAAATCTAGGCAATTTAAGCAAACTCAAGCAAATTTTGTATACATAATCAGTGGACCCCCAGAAGTCTAAAAATGCAAAAACTAACCGCCCAAAATGGGGGGTATGGTCAAAAAATGAAAATCTAGGCTCTTGTACCAAACTCAACCAAATTTTGTATACGTAATCAGTGAGCCCACAGGAGTCTAAAAATGAAAAAACTACTCCCCCCTTACATGAATATAAATAATTTTATTAAATATTATATATAAGTGAGGGGCCAGGTTGTATGGTAAAGTCAAGTGGATGGCCACATCAGAACACGCCAGCTTATTTTTTTATGACACACGGTAAAAAAATACTCTGAAATTTTAGTGATGCACTGCATCCACAGCATCCATGGATCGCACGCTTCTGGTGAATAACATTTTTTGTCCCTCCAATAATAACATTTGTATATTATTCACCGATGACGAACTCCTCTATTTTCACCACAAATTGCTTTTCTACTGGATCTTTCTAATACTTAAGATTTCAGCATGCTCTCCTTTCGCTCTTTTTTTGGGATTTTGAGAATCAAGGGTACAAGGGCGCTAAATTTTGCCAGCACACTGGCGCCTAATAGTCTAGTTGCGCCTCTCTCTATATAGAACGGTCGAGTTTTCTTCACAAATTAACACAATATTAAAATAATTATATAGAAATAAATTACTAATTTAACGCTGACAGGCCGTTGACCGCTTTATACCAACTATACAAACGTAATCGTTTATTTAGAAAGAGAGAGTTATTTGTTAGGGATGTGTGTATTTAGAGCAGTGTTACCAATGTGTGCCGCAGCACACTGGTGTACCAGTGGTCATTAGTTGGTGTGCCGCTGAAAAATGTCAAGTTTTTTGAAGATAATACACATAGCTGAGAGTTATGCGAGCAACCTTATCAACGATTGCTCCAAATTTTGATCGCATGTGCTCGTTTAAGCAGGCTCACATTTCTCATTAAACATCTTTTCATATTATGAATAAAACCCGTGAATCTATTATTAAAATGTACATGAACCAACTAAATTTTTCATATTATATTGATTTTAATAATAAATAAATAAATAAATATTAAATAAACATTGTTTTTTTTTGGTGTACCTCTAAAACAGGGGTGTCCAACCTTTTATCTACCCGGGGCCAGATTGGAAGAATATGGTATGACCTGTTTTGGGCCACACATAAAATACATTAACGCTAATAATAGCTAACTGAAGGTTTTCTACATTTGATTCAATCGCGAATCTAATGTAGGGAATTTTTGTCAAATATTGAGTGAAAATAATATTTGAACTTATATATTTCTAACAATAAATAATGATATTAAATAAATTTTAATTTTCCTCATTAATATACTCCGCAGACTCCAATAGCGTAATCCGCAGTAGTCTCGCGAGATAAAAATATATTCAAATCAGCGCGGTCAAAATAATTCTCGTTGACGCATCAATTATTCTTTGATATATTAATGAGGAAAATTAAAATTTATCTAATAATAGCTGATGAGCAAAAAAACGTACTTAGAATATGTACTTAAGAAATTAAGCTTGTTACTTTATAAATTTTTTATTATAAAAGTAAGGGACAAATCAGCAACATAAAATTATAGTGAGATGTTTGTCATTGTTTTTGGGACATTAATCCGTCGATATTTGGCTCAAAGGAATTCTCAGGGAATTCTTAAAAAGCTCATCAAATATTTTGAATCTAGCTTCATTCTTTGTGTGCTTCATACTTGAAAATAGATGCTTGAATAAATAAAATTATTTAAGAATCACTTTATGAATATCTCATTGCAAAATAACGTGTTAAATTCGAAAATTGATTATTCATAAATTAATAGCAAGTTAAAAATATTGTATTTATAATAATATCACTGGAATTTTTATTCGCAATCTCATAAAGTTTGTAAGTTCGCGATTTTTTTCGGGCCACATTGATAGCCATCTTGCCGTGGCCCGCGGGCCACGGGTTGGACAAGCCTGCTCTAAAATTTCTTGATTTGGTAGGCGTTCCTTGATCACAAGAAGTTTGCGGAACACTGTATTAGAGCAAAAAATGTAATAGATATTCCAGTTTTAATTGATATTGTCAATCGATGTTTGTATAAATCGAGAATGACAAGAAATAAGAATCCCACACCGCAACAGATGAGTTGATTGATGTCCACTATCAATCTTCTCCATCTTCTACTTTTCAATAAAAAAAGAATGTCATTTGATTCTCTTCATCAGACAGTAGAATGTGACCAGGATAATCTTACTATCAAATAACCCCGCCCCTCCCCCACCTTCACACACACACACAATAAGAAATATCAGATATTAACGAGACCTCACTTGCAAATGAAACGATTCAAATCGAAAACCGACAAAAAATAATGTTATGTGACCATCATCCAAATGATTTTCCCATACTGCTCTCCCTCTCGGACATTTATATTTGAATAGCTTATTTTAGAAAAGGGCCCCTTTTTTAGAATATTTCGACTAAAGATATATTTGGTATGTATTCATTATGTTGAAGAATAAATTAATAATTAATGCAAGTTTTAGAAAAAAATATCTAAATATAGAAAAAAATTGAAAACTCGGTACCCCCTCTCATACTTCTACCCCCGCCTAAATGAATTGGCACACTAAAATTTGACAAACTTGTTTTTTTGTTAAACAAATAATAACATAAATAAATAATAGAAAAATATAAACGAAATAATACAAAAAAATAAATTCTAAATAATTTCATAAATGTTTTTTACTCAATATACCTATCTTAAAATTCTCTATAAATATTATGAACACTTGTCATAAATACCTAACAAAGTAAACGTAATACCGAGTCCTAATATAGAGAAATACTTGAACTTTTTCAAGTTAAAGTGAAATATATTATAAATAAAATAAACCTATATTATAAAAAATATTGACAAATATTTTTTTCGAATCTCACCCCCCCCCCCCACACCTCCCCCCACACCCCCAAAAATCGTATCGACGTGTACGAAACACTCGACATACGGTGGTCCGACTTGCACTTAGCCGGCTTATCATTTATAACTATATTTATTGTTAGACTTCTATAAAAAAGTATTCAAAATTTATTAAATTGTTATAAATTATCATATAAGCTCAAAAATGAAAAACTTCAAAATTTAGAAAGATGAATCTACACATTTGAAATTTTTCAGAAAATAAATTTTCCTTCCAATATAATAATAATAATTAGGAATATCATTTATAATATTTATTTAATAAACAATTAAACATATATGATCAAGTTGACAATAGTGAGACTTAAGATAATACCTTGTATGCATCTCGTAAGAGAAAGATTCATTAAAATTTAGGGAACGCGGTGTTGGTTTATAGTGAAACATTGTTAAGAAAGATTCATGTGAATGAATCACAAAATGATAAATTTTATTTTATAAATTTTATTAAACCAATTATTTTACATTAATTAATGTATACCTTGTATTTTAGCTTCGATTTCGGAGATTGCTTCTCCACCATCGAGTGTCCTTATTCATCTTGAGTCCTTGTTTTTAATAAGAGGAAAAATCTAATTAGATAAAAAAACCTCTTTTCCGATAATTATTTAAATTCCATTATTCCCCAATCAAATCGATTGGTATCCTTCCCTCTCCTCGATCCTCCTCACAAAATGATAATAAAATTCAATTCATAAATAGAGGAATTCTCTCGATACGTTAGCGTTTTTTAAATAAACGTTTTAAAATTGTTTTTTTATAAAAGATTTTTTTATTATAATTCCGATTACACAAATCGACAAAAATGTGTACCCGTAAACCTATCAATGGATTCCAGTAGAGTTTTATTCGCTGATTTTCATGCAATTTCTCGATTTTTTACAACAGGTCAGAGTTTTGAGATATTATCGGTCAAAACGACGAAAAAGGCCATTGACCTATTTTCGAGCCCATTAGATATTAAACAGCAATATTTGAAATCAAAATATTTTATCGACGTAATAGAAAAGAGCTTCCTCTTTGATTTTCAAATTATCACTTGATTTTAGCTCAATTACAACTCGAGTTATAACTAAAAAACTAAAACTACGTGATTATATAGGATAATAAACATAGATAAAAACATAGGTCTTAGTTTTTTTAATTATAACTCGAGTACTAATTGAGCTACAAACAAGTGGTAATTTGAAAATCAAAGCGGAAGCTGTTTTCTATTAGGTCAACAAAATATTTTGATTTCAAATATTGCTCTCTAATATCTAATGGGACTCGAAAATAGGTCAAAATGGCCTTTTACGTCGTTTATTATTTTTATAACCACTACAAAAGCAAACTTTATATGGAATATAGGTACTTTTCCTTTATTTTGATGCTCAATGAATAGGAAAATCATGAAATAAATCTTAGGACAAGGAAAAAAATTCTTTTTGTCGACCTGTGTTATTTGCTCATATGAATTGGAGATTTCCGCTATTTTGTCATTGATCATATCATCAGAACTTGCCCAAATTAATATGGTGCCAATCGGAAGCTATACTGAACCCAATGCAAAAAAATCATCAAAATAGGTTCACAAATGGCGAAGAAATCGAGTAACATAGGCACAAAAAAAATTCAGTCGAATTGAGAACCTCCTCCTTTTTTGAAGTCGGTTAAAAAAATAATGAAGTTTCGAATATTTAAAGATTCTTCTTCTCATATATTCATTTTTTTAAATATTTATTATTTCAGTAATTTATATGCTACGACACTAACCAAGTCTACTAGTATATTTATATCATTCTATTACAAGAAGACAAGGAATTGGGGTTTTCTAGAGCAATCACAATTAATTGATAATATCTTGCCTGTATTAAAATTTGCCAGGATTTGTCTTTTAGTTTTTTGCACGTTCTTAAATGTCAATTAGATAATGGATAGTCAGGAATTATTATATCCGTGACCCTTTTAAAAAGTAAATTATCATTCCTCATATCCTTCTTTAATCTCATTCGATTTAAACCAGGGCTATCCAACCCGTGGCCCAATATAGTCATAAAATTTCTTAAAACATTGAGATTTATATGTAGATACTGGAAAACACACAACAATTTGGCCTGATAATTTTTTTCTCTAAAATAAGAAATCTGAAAATCTACTGTGAAATTTTCGAAAAATAAAAGAGCTCATTTTAAATTTTAAATCTGGAACTACATTTCAAGATTTCTGAAAAAATATTCATCATTTTGGTCCATTTCCGACTCCATTTTCATTAGAAATAAATTTTATTATTGCAAACTTTCTGATTGAATGTTCTAGAATCTAGATCTAGAACAACAATTAGATACCGATATACCGATACTAATACAAAATATCACTTTTTGTAAGTATGTAGGTATGTATTTACATATACGAGAAGCTATTTTCATTCAAGTATAATATTTACGTAAAATAAAATTAGAAGCTCACTATGAGTTAAAAAATATCAAAGTTCATATTTCTACATTATTAACTATCTTTTTTAAATAACAAATATCAATAGAATTGGGTCTTTTGAAAAAAAAATAATCTATTTTTTATATCTATTTTAAAACTTTATTATAAATAATTTTGATAGTCGATAAGAAAAACTTGAATTTTTTTTCAATTAATTATCATCATCATCGAGTATACAGTCCTAAGACTGGTTTGATGCAACAATCCGTCTCCACTCGACTCTGTCCCCCGCCAGCTGTTTGACCTCTCTAAATGTCTGGCATCCCATATCCCCAATTATTTGGTTGAAATATTCTAATCTGGGTCTTCCCCTTCCCCTTTTCTTTCCCACCTCCCCCTCCAAGATATCCCTAAGCAGTCCCCCATGTCTCAGTGTGTGCCCCATCATCTGACCTCTTCTCTTCCTCAGACTCCTCCACAAGGTTCTTTTTTCTCCGATTCTTCTAAGAACTTCTTCATTTGTAATTTTATCCATCCAATTGATATTCATCATTCTTCTGTAGCACCACATTTCGAAAGCCTCCAATCTCTTTCTCTCCGCTTTTCCAATTGTCCAGGTTTCACACCCGTACATGGCTATGCTCCATACATATGTCTTCAATAGCAACTTCCTGTTTTCTAAGCTGATTGAGGAGGAGTATAGTAGTTTTTGTTTTGAATTAAACCCCATTTTTGCTTGGGCAATTCTTGATTTAATTTCGTTTTCGCTCCTCCCATCCCATGTTATTTTACTTCCTAGGTAGCGGAATTCCTTAACTCCTTCTAGGTTTTCTTGGTTAATTTTGATGCATTCCTGTCTCGTTTGTTCTTTTTTTGTACATACTAGGACCTTGGTTTTATTCTTGTTTATTTTCATTTTGATTTCTTCTATTATGATTTGGTTAATTCCATTCAGGGCGTCCTCTAATTCTTTTTTATTGCTTCCTAGAAGGGCAATTAATTATAAGCAATTTAAAAGTGATAAAATTTCAAAAAGAATCACATGACTCCAAACCCACCATGATTGGTCATCTTGTTTGTGGCGTCAAAATGTTAAAATAACTCCACGTTAGTACACGCTCGACGGCTTATACATTAGTATTAACAAAATATATTCGAATTTTGGTGCAGAATAAATTGTTTTTGACAAATAATTTTATCTAGTTAATAATGTGTGATAAAGAATTATTTATGTGAAAACATTAAAATACGACGAAGCTCATACGCAAGATCTAATAAAAAAATCTTTGTCGTTTTGGTCAAAAAATATATTTCCGAAACTCTTAACATCTATAAAATTAAATAAATAGATAATGTAAATGAACAATAATAATTAAATAAAGTATTTTCTTTAAACATACCTAGTGATTAATTTAATTAAATAAATATCCATAAATTTATGTTGCGATTATAGGTGCTTGTAAATTCACTAATGCTGCAGCAATGACAACAATATAGTCTGTAAAAGGTAACATATTATGATTAACAACTGCATGAGGTTTGAGAAAATCAAACTCTCGCATTCTTCCAATAACCCGTTCTATGTGAATTCGGAGAGCAGCAATTCGTTTGCCTTCTAAAACCTCAGATTGTGTTAATTTTACTCCAGAACTAACCGATGGTGGTCGTATTAATTCTATTTAATTTTTCACCAAGAAGCGAAACAATATTTTTGAATCCTCGTTCTGCCATGACAACACAAGCTTCGGGCAACTGCTCTCAACAAGCAACTTTCTTCAAACAATAGTTCATCAGAAATTCGACCTCCAAATCCTTTTGATATAAAATTAATCAAACCATCTGGTGCACAAGATATCAAATACTTTAAAGTATTACTCTGTCCGCCTCCGTGGTGTAATGGTCAGAGTAACTGACTGGCAACCCGGAGGTCTCGGGTTCGATTCCCGGCTATACCCAGACATTTTTTCTGTAAGTATAGGGTCTGGTAATAAAAATTAAGTGGGAGATAAATTTAACCGAATTTATCGCGCGGAGAATTTACCACTGCTCGAAGCCCCTAAAACCTTAGTAAATTGGATATTGAATTGTATCTAAGTTTCTGAGATTGGCTCGTGATCCCGGCTTCTTTTCCTTCTACTCTGTTCTTTTCACGATGGAGGGGCTAGCCCATACAGGCCTTTAGGGGATCCACCTTCTGGTGTATCTCCTTCTCACATCAATATCATTGAAAAAAAAACACTTTTTATAATATTATAATACTCTGTCCAAGTTAAAGATTGGTAGTACTCCTGATCACTCGGTTTTTCAATTTGTATCTCAAATGCATCAATAAAAGTACTTATATGGCTATATGAACTCCTAAAAGGTATAGGTAGTATACTTTTTATGTGACTCAATTCAGGCATATAAATAAGAGTTTTTAATAAATGTGCTAATACGGGAACTGTTTTATTAAAAACAATACTAGCATTATTGACGCTCATTCCAAATTTTATTCATCTACTTCTAATTATTAAATTTATACGTTTATACAAATTATAATTAATAACTGTATTACTTTAAAATACTTTCATCGAAATGATCCTTACAGCAAAAATAATTTGATGTCGTTTTAGGATTTACTCGGCGCACTGCTTGAAACCATTGGATTCGACGTTTAACATTATGTGACACATTTAAAAACATTTTTTGGGATAGTTCTTTTTGTAGTATTCGTACACAATGGTACGAAACAACCACGATAGCTTTTAAGATTAGACATATCTGATAAATTTATTAATATATCGACGATAATAACAATTTTATTAATGAAACATTAAAACACTGTATCAACTGTTTGTAGTGATGAGTAGGTTGTATGGTTGTGACGTCACACGCGCTCGCGTTAGTTCGGTACTGACCTTAAAAATTTATTTTCAATTTGTTATAACTTTTTAATTACAAAAAAAAGTAGTTTTTTATAAAACTTATATATAATCTTTCAGTTTATGACAAAAAAATTTTGTTCAAAAACCCAATTATAATATTTTATCCGCTGTCCGAGACATTTTTTTCTTCAAATGTGGCCCATGTAACCCCAAAGGTTGGACACCCTTGACGTAGTTAATGCCCACTCTCTGCCTATTAATAAAACTGACACTCTCAGCTTATACCTATTTACCCATGTAATTATGTAAATAATTAATTTTTTATTAATTAAACTTCACTTTTTGTATAATTTATTTGTGAAGGCTATGCATTTTTTTCAAATATTAAATATTTCAAAATAAATCGTATTTAAGCTATACCGGAAGTGAGAATGAAAAAACAGGTCATTAGTAATAAAAATGACGTATCTAATACAAAGTTTCTTCGAACCTAAATATTATATGACACAGCAGACCAAAAGGATTTATCTATATGTACTTAAATATTTCTCTAGAGAATATTATACATTTAATAAGCACAATAATAAAGCAAAGTTATGTGTGGTCCATTAAAATGAGGTCAAGCCGAGCCAAATGTCTCTAGCTAAACAGATGGGCCACTTGTCTTTCTTCCTTATGAGCAGAGATGAATCAGAAGCCAGCTATTTAGGTACCACTAAAAGAAATACAAATAAAGGCACAGAGATAGATATATAATATTGACTTGATATTTTAAATATATAATATAAAATAATATTTTAATTTAATATTTCTTACTAACAGAGTGAATCGCTTATTGGTGGGCAAAGAAATTATGGGCCGCGAGAAAAATTTTCGAGGTCGCAAAGCTCTTATTAAATATTTATTTATTTATTATATTAAATAATCGTACATTTAAATATATTCAAAGATATTTCAATAGAAAATCATAAGATGGTGTCATCTATTAAATCCGATGGAATGAAATATTTTTAATTATATGTCAGAGGGGTTGTTTTTCACCCCCTCGGGAATCGAACCCGAGTGCCAGTAACAGCAATCCGGGCCATCTGGCTCACCTGCGGGATACGAACCTCTCTGACATCTGTAGACGAGTAAAATATTTTACTCAAAGATTGTTATCTTAATTTGTAAAATTTCGCGATATAGTGATTCTAAATTTAAACATATAGCCATGCCATATAATTTAAATAAAGATGGTTGAGTGTTTCGAATTTTGAAGAAATTCAAAATTCGAAGGGCAATGGAATGACTTTTCCTAATTTAATATCAAAGATATTAATTTGCCGATGGTAATAGATTCAAATTTACTAGAAAATCATAAGATGGTGTCATGTATTAAATCCGATGGAATGGAATATTTTTAATTATATGTCAGAGGGGTTGTTTTTCACCCCTCGGGAATCGAACCCGAGTGCCAGTAACAGCAATCCGGGCCATCTGGCTCACCTGCGGGATACGAACCTCTCTGATATATGTAGACGCGTAAAATATAATATAATATATATAATAATATATAAATTATATGGCATGGCTATATGTTTAAATTTAGAATCACTATATCGCGAAATTTTACAAATTAAGATAACAATCTTTTGAGTAAAATATTTTACGCGTCTACATATGTCAGAGAGGTTCGTATCCCGCAGGTGAGCCAGATGGCCCGGATTGCTGTTACTGGCACTCGGGTTCGATTCCCGAGGGGGTGAAAAACAACCCCTCTGACATATAATTAAAAATATTCCATTCCATCGGATTTAATAGATGACACCATCTTATGATTTTCTAGTAAATTTGAATCTATTACCATCGGCAAATTAATATCTTTGATATTTCAATAGTATAGATCAGGGGTTTCCAACCTTTTTATAGTACCGTCCCTAGTAGCACAATTTTTCAAACTATATAGTAACTATATAGTGCCTATATAGACTTCGAGAATTCTATATAGTTTGAAACATTGTGCTACTAGCCAACTGTATGTTGTAAGTAGGGCTTCGCACGAGACGAGACCGAGACGATACCGCTTTAACGAAAACGAGACGAGACCGAGACGATACCGCGAGAGTCTCGTGTCTAGTCTCGTGGTCCCGTGGTCTCGTAATCATTTTTGTGTGATTAAATAGAATTTTGTATTGAATAAATTAAAATACCTACTATTATTTAAATAAATATCGTTTTACCTTACTTTTTAATTAGTTCAATAATAAATATCGTGTGAAATATTTCTTAGTAAGGAAAAAATTTAATTTCAGTTATTTAATTTTTTATATTTTTACTATACTATAAAAAAATAAGAATGTAACGATACTTAGCGAGACCAAACGAGACTAGTCCTGACGAGACGAGACCGAGACGATACTGTCTCTTTTGACAATTCACGATCTCGTCTCGTGTGAAGCCCTAGTTGTAAGCAATTTGATGACGTACCGGTAGACCAAAAATTTTGAAATGGGGAATAAAATGCAATGGAGAACATTTGTAATAAAAACAAGTAACTTGGGATATATTTTTATTGTAAAACATATACATAAATAAAATATAATAATCACTTTAAAAAATATAAATTAGTGAGAAGGTTGTGCTTGTTTATTATTAACTAAAGAAGTAATAGTTTGGCTCAATGTTTGTCAATTTGAGGCGAAGATCCGATTCAATGTCCAGCAAAGCTCTATATTTCGTTTTCATCGCAGTCATTGCAGAAAATTGTCGCAAATGGCATTAAACATTTTACTGATTGGCAAGAAACTTTTGGTTATTCTTTACGAATAGATAGTCAAAAAGTGAATAGGTTGGAGCTCTGAAAGCTTAATTTCAATTCACTGTCACTTCTAAGGCCAATAAAAGACTCTTTTGCAATCACATCGTCTGGAAACCCCGTTGTGAATGCGAAAGGATTTCGAATCCAATTTTGAGCTGTGAGATCTTCACGAGAATAATTTGAAAACATTCAAAAGTTGATATTAGATGTTTTCGAATGTCGCTCATCACATCGTCTTTTATTGACAAATTATTTTCTTCGTTAAAGAGGGAAGGAAACATGTTAATATTTTGTTTTTTAATTTGCTGTTGCATGAATTGCAATATTCTCTTGAACGCACTTATTTTGTCATACAAGTCGAATATAGAATTGTTAACTCCTTGCAAACTCAAATTTAGTTCATTTAATCTTGAAAAAAGTCTGAAAGGTATGCTAGTCTACACAACCATGAACAAATTTTCTCCGTTCAAAAATCTCATCGCGTAATTCAAACAATCGAATCCGTGGACTTTTACTTATAGTCTCAGTTTTCTTACTTAATTCCTCGTTTCCCTAATTAACTCCCCGTTTTCATATTAAACTCGCTGTTTATATATTTTCCTTGTTGATTTCATATTTAATTAGCTCTTTTCACACTTAACTACGGTTAAATACTTAACTGTCAGTTTTCTTAGTTAACTACTCGTTTTCCTAATTAACTCACTGTTTACATACTTACCTTATTGAATTCATATTTAATTAGCTGTTTTCATAATTAACTCATGGTTTAAATACTTAACTCACGGTTTAAATACTTAGTTCTCAGTTTTCTTTCTTAACTCTCAATTTTCTTATTTAACTCCTCTTTTTCCTAATTAACTTGCTGTTTATATACTTGCCTTGTTAATTTCATATTTAATTAGCTGTTCTCATACTTAACTCACGGTTTAAATACTTAACTCTCCATTTTCCTACTTACCTCCTCGTTTTCATACTTAACTTTTCGTTCGAATAATTAACTTCCCGTTCCTATATACTTCAAAAAAATGAGGAAGTTCTCAATTCGACTGATTTTGTGTGTCTATGTTATTCGATTTCTTCGCCAATTGTGAACCGATTTTGATGGGGTTTTTTCCATTGGGTTCAGTATAGTTTCCAATTGGTACCATATTAATTGAATGATCAATGATAAATTAGCGGAAATCTCCAATTCATATGAGCAAATAATCGAAATTATAAAAAAAATCTTTTATAAAAAAAAACAATCTTAAAATGTTCATTTAAAAGCAGCTAACATTTTGAGAGAATTCATCTATTTATGAATTGAATTTTATTATCATTTTGTGATGGATTGAGATCGAGAGGTAGCGGGATTCAATATGGTATTGGAATAATTATCGGAAAAGAGGTTTTTTTCTTTAATTAGTTTTTCCTCTTATTAAAAACAAGGACTAAAGATGATCAAGGACAGTCGATGGTGGAGAAGTAATCTCCGGAGTCGAAGCTAAAATACAATGTATACATACATTGATTCATGTAAAATAATTGGTTTAATAAAATTTATAAAAAAAAATATCATTTTGTGATGAATTGGATTGGGAAGAATATGGAATTGGAATAATTATCGGAAAAGAGGTTTTTTTCTTTAATTAGTTTTTTCCTCTTATTAAAAACAAAGACTAAAAGATGACCAAGGACAGTCGATGGTGGAGAAGTAATCTCCGGAATCGAAGCTCAAAAACAATGTATGCATAAATTCATGTAAAATAATTGGTTTATCATTTTGTGATTCATTCATACGAATCTTTCTTTCTGTTACGATTAGATGCATGCAAGCTATTACCTATCTTAAGTCTCAATATTGTCAACATCAGGCGTGTGGCATGTTCCCATTTCACCACATAAAATCGAAAATAAACGCGAATTGAGTGCTCTAGATTTTGTAAAATTAACCATCTTTACCTACTTAGTCGGTAAGACTCTTTTAAATTCACTGACATATTTTTAGTGAAGGTGAATGATGCAGTGCGTAGACTTCCATTTTGGTGCCACTTCTTTAATTTTGGTTACCACGCCTGATAATTTTCCAATCATCGAACGAGGGCCATCGGTATAAGCTCCAACACATTTGAGCCAACTTATGTGATTTTTAATGAAATAATCATTAATTATTTTAAATATTTCTTGCGAAGTTGTTCTTATAATTCCAAACTAAAATATTAACATGTATGGATTATTAGTTATTATAGTCATTTCTTTTCATTTTTCGTAATACAGATTTTTGTTTTAAATTGTAAAATCATTCTCGTACCAGTAGCTGTTTGCGGCGTACCGGTACTGGTACTCGTACCCAAGGTTGGGAACCACTGGTATAGATGAAATGACGTGATCCTTATGGCGAGAGGATTGGATCACAACCTCACCATAAAACAGACCAACTTGAAAGAATACCGGCATTTATATATTGTCAGTCCCCTAAAAAAGTCACGTATTGCATTTAATGTCCCACTTGAGCATTTAGAGTCACGTATTGCATTTAATTTCTTCCATGAGCATTTAGAGGCGGAGGCAACGGCCTTATAAAAGAATGAACGACTATATTATTTTCATAGCCATAAATCATTACGGTCATAATTCAGAAATGTATTTTTTTGGAGACATTTTAATTTATTTGTTTTGCTAATTTAGCGATTTGGCACGTTCACGTGGAAGGAAACTGAAGGTATACGCTATATGGTCGTAAAAATCACAGTCTTGGGTCCCTGGTTGCCAGCCTAGCCAGGGGTGTTTGTACTATATAATTTATCCTTTTTCTTAAATTATTTCATTTATTTAAAAGATATAATTAGATATTAATGTTAAAAGATAAATCAATAGTGTGGATTGAATAGATTGTTGAATCCATAACAAATGCCTCACTACTGACGGGATGCTTGCAACCCAGCCTCTTGATAATACACACCAAATAATTATAAATGAGAAAGAATGCCGTCTTATTTGATCGATTTCATTTATCTGGATGCTCACAGTGCCTATTTATTATAATAAAATAGCATTACAACTACGAATTGTGTGGTTTAATTGAAATCTAATGGAAACATTCAGTTTCTTCTCTCTGGTAGCGTCAAAAATGTCAAAAGATTTTATTTTTTCCTCATTACGTCTTCAATTAATCGTATTAAAATTTCATATCTATTGAATATTTTCTTTTATCTATAAAATCAAATAATTATTATTAGAATATTTTCAATTTAAAGGGTAGTTTATTTGAAGAGTACTTTGATCAAACGCTAATAACTCCTTTAAAATAATTTTTAAAAATATCAAATTAATATATATTATAAAACAATTAATTATTAATTATTATATTCTATTTTGAACGAAATTGATGAAGTACTTTTTGAGAAAATGGCCAAAAACCCTGAAAACCGAATAAATAATAGGCAATTTCAAAAGCATCTCTATGTCACAAGTCAAGGTTTCGTTTCATACGAAATTTTTATCTTTTTCAAAGGAAGAAAAACATAATTCTTTTAGACGGTTTTCATGTTTTTAACCATTTTCTCAAAAAATACCGCATCAATATCGTTAAAAATTGTATATAATTATTAATAATTAATTGTTTTATAATATTTATTAATTTGATATTTTTAAAAATTATTGTAAAGGAGTTAGCGTTTTTTCAAATTAGACTTCAAATACACTACCCTTTAAATTGCAAATATTCTAATAAAAATTATTTACTATAAAAGATAAAAGAAAATATTTCATTAATATGAAATTTCAATACATTTAATTTAATTTGTAATGAGGAAAATAATAAAACCTTTGGCATTTCTACCGAATCGCTGCCCGAGAGAAGAAATTGAATGTTTTCATTCAATTTCAATCAAACCACACAATTTGTAGTTGTAATGCTTTTTATTATATTAGATAGGTACTGTATACCTCCGATTAAATAAGACCGCTCTCTTTTTTATTCTCTATAATTATTTGGTGTGTTTTATCAAGAGGCTGGGTCGCAAGGCTCCCGCCAGAATAGTGGGAGGCAATTGTTATGGATTCCACAAGTCCATTCACTGCATAATATTGAAATATTTTTTAACATTGTAATTTAATATATTTAAATCAACGATTATATATTATAATAAATAAATTTAAAAAATATATAAGGGGTGAGTTTTTTTATCTTGAGACAGTCTTATAACTCAAAAATCAGTGCATCATTTGAAAAAAGGTTTCAAATAAAAGTTTATTTATTTCAAGGGGGAAATTAAACTACGATATTGTTTGTCGACCTGGAACAAGCTTTCAAGGGTATTTCAAGGTCAAGTTCTGTTTTTTAAATGGAAACATATTTTTTTATACATAGTCTAAATCTATAAAAAAAAACTGAACAACTTTCATAAGAACTATTTTTTATACGACATCAAATAAAAAAAAATACTAAATCAATACCCGGTATAGGTAAATATTATGTACAAAAAGCCTTGGGCTGGCAAAACTCTCTGATTTTTACGATCAATATAGCAGGCAAAGTGCGAGTCGGATTGGCATAGATCATAGAAGGGTCCCTTAATATATTTAGAATCATTTTTAAAATATTTTTAACCAATAAATGTTTTCTGACTGTTTGTGTGTGAGTCTGCGTGACTCTGAATTCATACATACCATAATTCAAGTAAGAAAAGTCAATGAGAATGTAGCAAAATGTTTGTATTTTTAATGTGAATAATTTATTAGAAAATATAATTTTTTCATTTATTTTTTTGATATTTTTAAGACCATGTTATAATAAATAAAAGAGTGTATTAATTCGTGAACGTGCCAATTCCCTCAATTTAGCAAAACAAATAAATTAAAATGTCTCCAAAAAAATATTATGATTTATAGCTATGAAAATAATATAGTCGTTCATTCTTTTATAGGTTGGCTCGGCCGCACGACTATAAACTCAAACGAGAAATTAAATGCAATACGTGACTTTTTTAAGGGACTGAAAACATACAAATAGTCCTTTGTCGGATGTCTTTCAAGTTAAAAGAAAACAATGAAATTAAAATTTTAGGTACATATTTTCATCTACGAGAAATTTCCATCATTCGCATTTTGCCAACTCAAGAAATAATAGGGGAGGCCACCCTCTCCCCTACCAATTACGCCTGGTCATCAGTTCGTCGTAATTTTTCGACAATTTACAATAATTGATATGATATCTCTATTTTCGAAGAAGGTAGAAAAGGTGCTTGAGTTGTATGTCCCATCTGAACTTGAAGAGTTGAAGTTTTAACATTTTTAGACTCCTGGGAGCCCACTGATTGGTACAAGGGCCTAGCTTTTCATTTTTTGACCCCTCCCCCTTAATTTTGGGTCCATATGCATCAAAATATAATCAGCCCTTAATCTCAATGGACCAAAACAACAAAAAATTTATTTCGATATTCACACTAGTTTTTGAGCTAGCTCGTCCACAACAATTAACTAACAGACAACCAGACAAACTAATAGATATTTTGAGAAAACAATTATTATCTCGAAACACATTATTATTTCGATGTTCACATTTAGACCTTTTTTGTAGAGCGAAACGCCATGGTTTTGCTCAATTTTTTTAATCAAAATAGTTTGAGCCGTTTTTGAGATATTTTGAAAAAAAGAAGGAAAAAAGCCACTTTTTTCATGCACGATTACAATACTTGACCATACCCTGTATGGTAAAGAAAAAATAAATCAATAAAACATCGATATTAAACTACGACTATGACAAATAGTCATAAAAAAATTGGTGGATAAAAATAAAAATTAAGATGAGATGCACTTTTTTTAATTGACCTTCACAAAAGAGTAAAACTGTCATATTTACTTTTTGAATCTTATACAAGCCGGCTGGCTGTTAACAACTGCCTATCAGTAGTTTATATGTATTAGGAACTGCAGCCCTACATTGGGTCCTTTTTTTAATTCTTAAAATGAATTGTCCTAAGCTACAGGGGTCTCCCCCATGGACGTAGTTTAGGGGAAAAAGGTCAGTGCTCCCCTGCAAAATTCATTGCCCCCCCCCCCCCTAGAAAAATCGAGGCATCACTTAAGTATTTCTCATTAAATTATTTCGTTACTCCCAAAATTTCTCAATTCTAGTAAAAAGTTACTTGATCTCTAATCAGATTACCGAAATTGAAACCTTGTGGTGGCTAATCAGCTGACTGGCTGTCCCCCTCTCTAGAAACACTACCTAGCTACGCCAATGGTCTCTATATATTTGAATTAATTAATTGGAATAGGCATGATGACTGATTTTGAAATATTGAGCTATTATTTTGGATATTATCTATATTTCCAAAAAAATATCTCATTTTTGCAGATAATAAAGGATTGGTACAAAAAATTGCCATTTTGATTCTAGGTTTTAAATTCCCGCCAAAACGACCCCCAGTATCTGGCAGCTGCTCGTGACGTCACATTAGCTTTATTTCAAGTAGTCAACAGTGTCAAATGTGTTATTAGTGCAATAATTTTAGATATTTTGTGTATTAGATATGAATTCTAAAATAAATAAAAGCTGTGCGGTCCCTTAGTGCGATAACACATAAAAAAAACTCCTACCAAGTAATTTGTTTAGGTCCCACACAAGAAAAAAAAATGCGAAATAAGTGGCTTAATCTTGCAAGGAGAGATCCAAAAGCTATATCTCGAAAAACTACAATTTATTTCTGTGAAGATCACTTTAACGGAAGTTTTTACTTTATTTCGTAGATTATAAAATGGTGGGTGCATAATGAACTTTTTTTTTTTTTTGGCTTTTCGGCCATGGTAGCCATAAGCCATTTACGATACTATTTATTTTTATTTTTAAATTTGTCTCTACCTCGGGGGTCAGATTTTAGCCGGATGCCTCGAGCCGGATTCGAACTCGGGTCCTCTTGGTTAGCTGGCTGACATGCTACCGCCTAGCCTACCCGACCCCCCCATAATGAACTTGTTTTAGTTTAAATTTAATAATAAATAAAGTCTTTGTACGGTTTGGTTCATTCATATCTAAAGTGGAAATTGAGTCAGTTTATTTTATTTTATTTATTTATTAGTCCTTGTTTAATGAAAGAAACTTTCCCAGCATCAATAAATCAATTCTAGGCAAATTGGAACTATTTGCCTTGGTAAACCCTGGCTCCATGGCTACGTTTCTTGGCTATGTTTTCACAACTCACAAAAGTTGTCAAATGATCTCGAAGCTGATATTTGAATATGTTCTTAGGTCTCTTTGAAGTCTGGTGAGTAAACAAAAAGCTGTCTTGCGAATTTGAAGCTTTTTGGCAGGTTTTTATTAGTTCTTTTTTTGTCTCTTTTGGGGAAAGGGGTTTGTTAAGTCTTCTTTCCATTTAGAAATAGGAAGGGCAAGGGTTTGTTTTGAAATTAGGCTGGAATAAGGAAATCTCTGCGTCACTAAGGTAAATATTTTGTTTATTTTTAAAATATGTTTTTTTTTTTTTTAAGATAATATGGTTAAAAGGGATAGTCAATCCAGGGTTGGGACTAGAAGTATAGGTGTTGAAACCAGTGGTGGTATTTTTCTTATGAGGATGATTCAGATGGTTATATAGATTATAAGGATATAGGGAAGAATGGTATTAATTTAAATACAGTTTGGTTCCTATAAGTTAGTTAATTCAGATATTAATATATGTAGGTTTGCATTCATTTGTAGGATCTGACATTGATTTGTGGAAGTCTGTCTTTTTATTACTACTTGGGATTATAGTCTTCTGCCTCCTATGATTAAATCAATTATAAATTTTGTCAAGTCCTAAAGTCCTAGAATTGTAAAAAAATTTATTTAGTTCTCACAAGCAGAGATTAGCTGAGGTAGAGAGAGGTCATACCATCCTTGTTAAGGTTTGACCAGGTTTCCTTAACAACTTATGGCAAATGCCGGGGAGGCTAATGCGTCGCTTGCTCCTGGTATCGGGTTTTCCCGCGGAATTTTTAAATTACTTTTTGTCTTTTGTTGGAAATCTATGGTCATGTTATTTGTTGATGAGCATACATTTCTATTTTTTTTTTTTTTTTTTTTTTACTTGTTTATTATTTGTTAAATTGTTATAATTAATTTGTATTGATGTTTGTTAATGTATTGTAGCTAGATTGTATTGATGTTTGGAGGACCTAGCCACCGAGGACTTGTGGCTCTAAGCAGGTCGAGGAATAAAGATTTATTTATTTATTTATTTCGTAAGCTCGTGACGTCAGTCCTGCTTCTTCGCTATGATTGGTGTTCAACCCAAAATGTCGGATTGGTGTATTTTATCAAATAAATAAACAATCTCGCTAATAATAATGGGTGAAGTAAAAGGTTCTGAGCCTTTCTGCTTGATGGATTTTAATGAGTCGTATATCACGATGTATGCGTCGCATCTGGTCATTCTAAACTACGAGTTAAAGGTGACATAACGCTTTAAAAAAAGTTATTTGAGAGTTTTGTGTTTGGTGAAGCCAGTTGTGTGTTAAAGCGTTGCAAAATGGAGGTAAAAAAAAGAGAAAATTCGATACATTCTTCAGTACCACTACGGCCAAGGGGAAAAAGCGGGACGGGCGGCCAAAAAAATGTGTGCTGTTTATTTATTTAGATAATTTTACGGACTAGTAGTCCACTTACAAAAATGTCAAATAAGGTCAGGTGGGGTAACTGGGGCCGGGGGCGACTGGGCCAGGGGTCCTGTAACCCCAGAGCTTTTTAATTTTACCGCATTTTTTTAGCGCAATTCACTTTTTCATATTGGTGGGAAATTTTCAGTGTTCCTGAATTAGAGAAATTTCTTTAAGTTTATTTTATACTTAAGTACTTAGTTAAGTTAATTACTTATTTACTTATTTACCTAGTTATGTGCTTACTTCTTACCTAGTTGCCTTACCCAGTTCCATGAAAATATTGAGACTTGAGTAAGTACTTAATTAAGGCTTTCTTAAGCATAAGGAACTTATTTAACTTTATTTCAATGGGTAAAATGAAATTATTTTGTTTAGTTGTTTGATTTATGATACTTTTTTTGTATTTTCTGTAATAAAAATCGATTTTAAAAATTATACTTGGCGTTTAAACTTAACTACCTTAAAAAATTCAATAGAATAAAAAAAATAGAGGTCTTGGTGCAACTAGGCCAGCCTAGTCAGGGCCCAATTACCCCGAATCGCTTACATCTTTGATTATTTTTAATCCATATACAAATGAGACTAATTCTACCTACGTCCAGGGCCTTGAGGATAATAGGGGAACATATCCAACTGCTCAAAAGATGTTAAAAATTAAAAAAATAGCAAATAGGGTTGGCTGGTCCAATTACCCCACAACGCGTTTAACTGGGCCAACCGCAAAACTTTACATTCAACTTAAGATAATTTCAAAAATTTTGAATTATCAAAAGTTGAAAGTATCATGATTATTTGAAGAAAATTTCATCTTTCAACTAATATAGTCACGAGATCTAAAAATTGTGAGGAAGCTTAGTTAAAGCCAAAAATATGGAGTACTATCCTTGGGAAAACAAAAGAAGCTGGCCCAGTTACCCCACCTGACCTTACGTGTATAATGAGTGTTATATCAAGAAAAATAAAAAATAAAAAAATTTTTACAAAGAATTACAAAATAAAACATCAAAATCATATATAAACAATGCAAAAAAATACAATAATCTATACACGAACAATAAATATAATTAACAATAAAAGAACAATCACATGAAAATCATACAGAAAACAATAATGAAAGAATAGCAAAAGATAAAAGAGAAACATACATAAATAGGTACATAATTCAGTATTACAATGTTTACGGTGCTGGTGGTGATGTTCACATAAATTCATTCAAAAACAAAAACAAAATCTCGCAAAATTAAGTAAAGACAAAATTCAACAAAGATATGCCATTCAATAGTTTAATAATAATAAACCAAAATAAAGCAATGCAAATCACTCCCATCAGACTGTCATAAATTTCCGGAAAAATGATCTTTTATTTTATTTTTAGAGGTGTTAAATATGTCTATTTCCCTATTGCTATTACCTGTTTCCAAGATGCGATTTGTGCACGAGTACTTAAGATATGAGAATCTCTGACGAGGAGTAAAAAACAGCAGTGGATTTCGAGTCCTGTGAATACCGACATTGAAAGTGACCAGCTCTAGAAGTTGAGAACTATTAATTTTGCCACTGATGAGATCATGAAGAAGATGGAAATCAGATTGCTCCCTTCTTAAGTTAAGAGGCAAAAAATGCAGAGTGAGATATAGACGCTCATAAGACAAATCCATAGTTGGAACATGTAGTTTAAAGGTTTATGGACCCATTACAGTCATTATCTATTGAAACAGCAAAGCGGTGGTTCCAACGATTCCGTTCTGGTAAATAAGGACGTCGAAGATGAGACACGCTCTGGTAGGCCAATCGTCGAAAATTTCGATAAAATAATGGAAATCATCGAGTCCGACCGGCATGCAAGCACTTATTCTATTGGCCAGGAACTGAAGATTAGCCAGAAATCCGTTTGGAACCATTTGCATAAGGCTGGTCTCAAGAAGAAGCTCGATGTATGGGTGAAACACCACTTGACGCAAAAGAACCTTTTGGACCGTATTGATGCCTGCGATTCTTTGCTAAAGCGTAACGAAATTGACCCATTTTTGAAGCGGATGGTGACTGTCGATGAAAAATGGGTCACATACGAGAACAACAGGCGAAAAAGAACGTGGTCCAAGCACGGTGAGCCGGCCCAAACGATCGTCAAGCCCCAAAAAGATTTTAATGTGTGTTTGGTGGGATTGGAGAGGAATCATCCACTATGAACTACTCCCATCTGGCCAATTACTCAATTCGGACCGATATTGTCAACAACTGACAAGATTGAAGCAGGCGATCGACAAGAAGCGGCCAGAATTGGCCAATAGGAAGGGTGTTGTTTTCCACCAAGATAACGCCAGGCCACACACATCTTTAATGACGCTCCGAGAGCTTGGATGAGAGGTTATATCGCACCCGCCGTATAGCCCAGACCTGGCACCAAGCGATTATCACCTTTTCAAGCACTTGCAAAATTTTCTCGATGGTAAAAAACTGGCCTCAAGAAAGGCTTGTGAAAATGAGCTTGTCAAGTTTCCTATCAATAGGGACGAGGACTTCAATCGCTGAATTATGAAATTGCCTTCAAAATGGACAAAAGTTATTGAACAAATCGGCGCATATTTGATCTAAATCGGAAAATCCTAACTATGTTAATTTCATCGTCGAAATAAAGAGTAAAATGGCTCAGATCTTTTTACTTCACCTATTAAAAAATAAATACGTTTTTTGTAATCTATGAATCCTATTTCATTAGATAAATACATTATTTTAGTGATTCTTGGTTACTGTCATCCTGCCTATTATGACGAGATAATTAAATCAAAATTTTGGCCTTAATATTATATTTAAATTTATTTTTAGTTATTTATTATCATTTCCGTCCATAATTTGTATTAATTTGAAAGTTTATATTAGGAAAATAATAATTGAATTTGAGATTTCTGTATGTAAGGATAAAACGGAGAGAAAATATACTATTCTTCTTTAAAAAACAGGGTTGCCTTATTCTATATATGTGATTTCTGTTTTATATTAATGAAATTGTTAATATAAAAATAAAAGAAAGAAAAATTGTGTTTTTTTGTGAATGTGCCAAATATTTTTTGAAAATTGTGTTCTGATGGGCTTCAATGGTAACGAAGATAATAAGAAAATTTAGACGAATGTGTGACATGACTATTTGAAGCCCTGAAGAAGTCGGCAAAGTCGACGAAACGTTGGTGGATAAATAAAAAAGTCATACAAAAAACTTGTCCTTATTTTCCTAATATAAACTTTCAAATTTATTTCTAGTACAGTTCCAACCCTAGTAAGGCTTACTAGAATTTAAAAATTGTATTTAATACTTTTATGCCAATGAGTTTTCAAAAAATCCTGATTCGTTTTTACAATAATAAACAAAAAAAATGAAAAGTTTTTTAAAATTAATATTTTTTTTTGTTTGTATTTATTTTTTTCTTTGCAAATAATGATAATAATTTCAACTGGCGTTTTCATGATCCGTATTCTCAGTGACTCCTCCTCCATTCTTATCTCTAATTTCTGTCATTACTCAGCAATAAGTCGAGAGAGTTAAACTGGCATAACGAATACGAAAGAATTGGATACAATTTACAGACTAGAAAAAGATCCACACTAAAATTATCCTCAATTTTCATCTAATCAGGGATATCGAATCGGATATTTCAAACTTCATACTTCATACTGCCCCCCCCCCTCTATATAGTCAATGACCCTGTGGAAGGATTTGCTTTTACAAATACAAATAAAGGAATCAAATCGACCAGAAAATGAACTGAACTCACTAATTAGTATTTTTTAGATATTTATTAATAAAGGTCTTTCTTTTAAAAAATGATGGACAGCAATCAGTTACAAGTAATTGAAATAAAAGATACAGATTACAAATGTAATCCATAGCTTTAAGGTAGTTGTTTCACTATATGGGTTTTCTTAAGATTTTTTTAAATTTAGACAGATTATTATTTAAATACTTCTGCATTGATTGGTGGCAAAGCGAAATTTATGAACAATATAGTTCCGGAGATATTAAATTCCAAAGATAAGAGTTTTACCATACAACCTGGCCCCTCATTTATATTTAATAATTAATAAAATTATTTATAATCATATAGGGGAGGGGGTTAGTTTTTGCATTTTTAGACTTCTGTGGGCTCACTGATTATTTATAGAAAATTTGGTTGAGTTTGGTACAAGGTTCTATATTTTAATTTTTTGACCCTACACCCCCTCCTCCATTTTGGAAGGTTAGTTTTTCCATTTTTAGACTTCTGGGGCTCCATTGATTATGTATACAAAATTTGGTTGAGTTTGCTCAAATGGCCTAGATTTGTAATTTTTAGTCCCCCCCCCCTCCTGCCCCTTAATTTTGGGCCGATATGCACCAAAATCTAATCAGCTCTTAATCTCAATGGACCAAAACTACGTGTGAAATTGGGTTTTGATATTCACACTAGTTTTTGATCTAGCTTATCTACGAAATTTGGTAACGCACAGACAACCAGACCAACAGAGATTTTGACAAAACAATTATTATCTCAAAAAATATAATTTTTTCGATGTTCACTTATTAGGGCTTTTTTGTAGAGCGAAATGCCATGGTTTTGGCCAATTTTTTAAATCAAAATAGATTAAGCCGTTTTTTAGATATTTCGAAAAAAAGAAGTAAAAAAACCACTTTTTTCATGCACGATTACAATACTTGACCATACCCTGTATGGTAAAGTAAAAAATTGGGATTTTTTTTTTAAATCAAAAACGGAATAGCCTTTTTGGATTAACATATTATGATAAAATAAATTTATCTATTAATTTTTATGTTAATCTAGGCTAGATTTAATATATAGATCAATAATGAGTGGATTTTTTTCTTTCATTGAGATTCTATACTAAATGTTTGTTTGGTTGTTTGCATGTCTGGTTAACTGTTTCTGTTAAATAATAATCCTTGAATATTAATGATTTGCTTGGGCTGCTTATGTGTTCTGATCAACATTATTACCATCATCTTATATATATATATTCTAGATTCGCGCGTTTTCAACTTTCCTTTTTCAGCCCAAGGACTAATTTAAAACCTGAATTTTTTTTTAGATCATCTACATATAATTATTTGTCTAATAGCTACTTAATATATATAATATAAATAATTAGCAAATTATGTTTATTTATTTATCGGTATACTTGTCAGTGTCAAAAGTTTTTCCGATTTTTTTTTTTAATGTTCTATTGAAACTTAAAACAGGACCCTATTAGTGTTGCTACACTGCATGGCAATGTATACTTATATGGATAAGGATATACTCTTAGGAGTAGGAGACATGACCTTCCTGATGCCCAGCTTTGTTGAGTATTATTTTTATTAAATTTTTAATGCATGTGCTATAGAGGGTGATTCACGGTCGATGGTAGTTTAAACATTTATGGAAAACGGAACTCAGGATTTTTCTGAAAATTTAGCACCTTACATTTTCTTACCTGTTCTATCGATCTAAAATATTTTCAGCATTGCTGACGTTTCGGCTTCCATCGAAAAGTCGTAGCAACTTTATTTTTACTTTATCCAATGCAAAGCATGGGTAAAGTATTGTAATCGCTCTCGGGCCAAGCGTGGCTTCAAAGGGTCTTCAGGTAAAGACTACGGAACCCATGGACTCAATTAAAGTCACAAATTGTAGTATTCAATTAGGTTGAATTTTAGCACGTGACGGTTTTGCCAAAAATTACAAGGGGTCTCGTCGAGAGGCCAAAAAGTGCGATTTTTTCATTTAGTGCGTGCGGATGTATGTATGTATGTATGTATGGATGGATGTATGTTATCGTTTTTTTGGCCCACGATTTTTTCCACACCGTTGCACCGATTGAAATGAAATTGAAAACCTACCATTAGTTTAACAAAATGAAGCGCTGATTAGTTTTTGGTACATATCGGCCCACAAACATTAGTACTTTATTTCAGTACTTTTTTAGTTTTTTCTAAATATCTTGAAAATGACTTAACCAATTTTGATGAAGTTTAATATCCTAATTAAGTACCTTGGGGACCACAAAAAAGGTTAAATAAAGTTTTTAGTAAAATTATATTTTAAAGTACTTTACTCTAGAGTAAGAGAGTACTTTTTTAATTTTTTAAATTCTTTAAAATTTATTCATTTGAAAGTTTTAATATAGCTCATTTAGCCTTGATTAAGTAAGAATGGATAGGCTTCTCTCTGTAAAATGCTAAAAATTTGGGAGGAATTTTTATGAGTAACCATAGCAACTGCGTTGTTTTCTTATCCGTTACCTTTGCTGAAGACAGAGAGAAATCGATTTTAAACCAAAAATAGCGATTGATTCTCATCTAGTACTTGAGGAATAATCATTCTATATTGGATTTTTGACGTTTCGGTTTTTATTAGTAACCATTGCTGAAGACATAGAGAAATCGACTTTAAACCAAAAATAGCGATTGATTCTCATCTGGTACATTAGGAATAATCATTCTATATTGGATTTTTGACGTTTCGGTTTTTATTAGTAACCATTGCTGAAGACATAGAGAAATCGATTTTAAACCAAAAATACCGATTGATTCTCATCTAGTACTTGAGGAATAATCATTCTATATTGGATTTTTGACGTTTCGGTTTTTATTAGTAACCATTGCTGAAGACATAGAGAAATCGACTTTAAACCAAAAATAGCGATTGATTCTCATCTAGTACTTGAGGAATAATCATTCTATATTGGATTTTTGAAGTTTCGGTTTTTATTAGTAATCATTACTGAAGCCATAGAGAAATCGATTTTAAACCAAAAATAGCGATTGATTCTCATCTAGTACTTGAGGAATAATCATTCTATATTGGATTTTTGACGTTTCGGTTTTTATTAGTAACCATTGATGAAGACATAGAGAAATCGACTTTAAACCAAAAATAGCGATTGATTCTCATCTAGTACTTGAGGAATAATCATTCTATATTGGATTTTTGACGTTTCGGTTTTTATTAGTAACCATTGCTGAAGACATAGAGAAATCGACTTTAAACCAAAAATAGCGATTGATTCTCATCTAGTACTTGAGGAATAATCATTCTATATTGGATTTTTGACGTTTCGGTTTTTATTAGTAACCATTCCTGAAGACATAGAGAAATCGATTTTAAACCAAAAATAGCGATTGATTCTCATCTAGTACTTGAGGAATAATCATTCTATATTGGATTTTTGACGTTTCGGTTTTTATTAGTAACCATTGCTGAAGACATGGAGGAATCGACTTAAAATCAAAAATAGCGATTGATTCTCATCTAATACTTGAGAAATATCCATTCTATATTGGATTTTTGACGTTTCGGTTATTATTGGTAACCATTCCTGAAGACATAGAGAAATCGACTTAAAATCAAAAATAACGATCGATTCTTATCTAATACTAGAGGAATAAACTTATTGCATTCCATTTTTGATGTTTGGACTATTAATGGAAACCTCTACTGAAAATGTGGAAGAATCGACTTAAAATCAAAAGACTAAATTCTTTTATGGCAAACAACTCAAGCTTGAGAATCGATGGCTATTTTTGATTTTAAGTCGATTCCTCTATGTCTTCAGCAATGGTTACAATAATAACCGAAATGTCAAAAATCCAATGTAGAATGGTTATTCCTCGACTATTAAATGAGAATTATTTTTGAATTAATGTCAATATGAACTACAAATTGCAAGTGATATCTGATTAATAATAAAGGAACAAACATATTAATATTTCAAATGAATTTGGATAAAGTTTAGCAACGATCCGTTGCAGTTTATTTTTACATGGAACCACCCCGTATATTAACACGTTTTTAGAACCGCCCTTTTATTAAAATACTATACAGAAATTTTTATGAAATTATTTATTTTGTACTACCTATAAGAACTTCGTTTGAATAATCAATATTTGAGAGTTTTTTTTAACATTGTCAATAAACTGTTTATAAGTTACTTATAAATAGTCAACAAACTGTTATAAGTTTGATATTTCCATGGTTACTTAAAATTAAATTCATTAAAAAGCGTCTTTATTAAGAAAACTTGATGTTTTAGGTATAGGAACATGATATAACGTCTTAAAGCATTTTTCTTCCTCTTTCAATTTATTGAGTAATATACAGGGGGTCTTATTTGGAAAAACGAGCTTTTGACCCCTTTTTTGAATAACGGAAATAATTGTAATTTTAGCACGCCCTGTATAATATGGAGTCGATTTCTCGGCGTAAATTAAATACTTCGGGTCTGTCTACACTATCCCCAAAATATCAACTTTTCATGAACTGAGAGCACTAATTTATTTAAGTTTAATTAGGGCCATGTTTTGGACCGTATTTAACACAAATTATTTTTTATCTCGAAAACCGATAGAGATAGATATAGGACAATGTTAACAAAAAAGAATTTTAATAAAAGGGCGGTTCTAAAAACGTGTTAATATACGGGCTGTTCCATTTAAAAAAATAAAATTGCTACGACTTTTCGATGGAATCCAAAACGTCGCAGTGCTGAAAATATTTTAGATCGATAGAACAGGTAAGAAAATGTAAGGAGCTAAATTTTCAGAAAAATCCTGCGTTCCGTTTTCCATAAACGTCTAACGTGCCATCGACCGTGAATCACCCTGTATAATTAAGGTTTTATCTGTGCATTGGGGTGGTGGTCTGGGTGGGGATGCTGTGTGGGTTTTCGGAGGGTGGGGGAGGGAGGTTCGAGAGGTGGGGTCAGGGGTCATCATGGTTACTAATTTAAATGAAATCTATATATAATAAATTAAGGTTTTGTCTGTACATTGGGGTGGTGGTGTGGGTGGGGGTGCTGGGTGGGTTTCGGGGGGGGGGGGTTCGAGAGGCGGAGGTCCAGGGGTCGACATGGTTACTAATTTAAATGAAATCTATCTATATATACAGGGTGATTCACGGTCGATGGCACGTTAGACGTTTATGAAAAACGGAACGTAGGATTTTTCTGAAAGTTTAGCACATTACATTTTCTTACCTGTTCTATCGATCTAAAATATTTTCAGTCTTGCGACGTTTCGGCTTCCATCGAAAAGTCGTATCAACTTTATTTTTTTTAATGGAACACCCCGTATATTAACACGTTTTTAGAACCGCTTTTAGAACCGTTTTTAGAACCGTAACAGGTAAGAAAATGTAAGATGCTAAATTTTCAGAAAAATCCTGAGTTCAGTTTTCCATAAAAGTCTAACGTGCCGTCGACCGTGAATCACCCTGTATAAACACCACCAACTCCAACCTAATTTAATTTTAACAATGTTTCACTATAAACCAACACTTCCCTAAATTTGACTGTATATATCCTGTAAAATTTAGATGTTTACCTCACATATCGGGGAATATCCCTTACCCCCCACCCCCACTGGCTACGACCATGATTGTAACGATACTAATAGGTTCCTGTTTTAATTTTTAAACGGAACCCTGAAAAAATATTATTAATACATATTATTATTATTTTATGTATCCAAAGGTTTGGCATTTCTCCAATTTGAAAATCGCCAAACGTGCCCTCAAACAAGTCTCTCATGACGTCAAAGTATAGTGTATACTATATATAACTTGTAAAATTGAATTTTGAATTTTTCCAAGAGCCATTTTTATGCTTTAATTTATGACCAAATCATGTATAGATCGATTTCCTATGAAACTTTCTCTCTCTCTAGTAAGATCAAGATAAGAATATATATTACTGGACAATTAGAGATAAAAGATTGACTTGATGTTGTTTTTCTTCTTTGAAACCGGAAGTCACGATTATCTATCCATCTAAATTCACGTTTTTATTTAAATGATTGGAATTATTTGAATAATAATAATAACAATTATCATAAAAATAATTTTTCTTTTGAAAGTGAGATAAGAGAGAATGATGGAGGGTCTAGGGGTGTAGAGAGGAAAGAATTTGTATGGAATGATTGATAAGAAAAGAAAGAAAGAGAAAAAGAGATGGAAAAAAACACACGAGGTGGATTGAAATTCAAAACACGAAGCAAAATGAACAAGAAATAGAATGGACGATGTTGGGATCCAATGCAAACAATTGGAAAACGACAGATTGGAGGCAAACGCACTATACTTGTTGGGATTTATTTTTAATCGGAAGAAAAAACACATAGAGTGTGTGCACCACATGATTTTCCCTTACAACCAACCGCTCCATCTTTGAAATAGCGTTTAGGAACGTTTGTAATCCAGAGGAGAGGGGAGGACAAACAAGAACATTAATCTTATCTTATTTTTTATGTAATTTTATTAACATAATTTGTATACAAAAAATTGTATTTTTTATGTAAAACAGGGATTTCTAAGGTTTTTCTTTAGGGTAGTTTTAGGGTAATTTCAAGGAGTATGAAATAATTTAAGAAATGTAAAGTTTTTTTTGCGCTGTGGGTTCCTAATTCCTATAAGTTTAGAAGTTTTGGGTAGGGGTGGCAAGAACTAACATTTATCTTATTTTTTATGTAAGTGCCTCGAGCACCGTGCGATGCTCGCTAACTTTTTGCCTCTAAATAGCTCAAGTTTCAATTTTCAAGCCGCTGTGACTTACCGAAGACGATATATGAATGATTGAAAATATTCCTCACTTCCTGATTAAAATATTCCTCACTTACACTCCTAATTTACACCCCCTTCCTTTATTTCAATCGGATTAAAATCTATAAACGACTAATTACTCATGACACTTAATAAGTACACCAATTTTAAAAAAATATCGTTAGTGCCGTTTTTGAGAAAAAAACGAAAAATCTTTCATGTAAATGTCCACATCCGGTCTTCCAATTTCAACCAAAAGCTTGCTATACTCTTTCTAGCCTATTATATATATATTATATATCAAGCTTAAGTTTCGAATTTCGTATCTCTGAGACTTATGGTTGCGAAACGCAGGGGAGTACATTCTTGCGTACGTAAACATCAACTTCCAGTACTTCTATTTTAGCCAAAATCTTGTGGTACTTCTTGTAGCCTCTAGATAGCTTAAGTTTCAAATTTCAAGACTCTGCGACTTACGAAAGACGAGGTATGAACGATTAAAATATTTATTTTACGACATGACTAATTTACACCCCCTTCCTTTATTTCACTCGGATTAAAATTTATACATGACTAATAACTCATGAGACTTGATAAGTACACGATTTTTTAGCCAAATTGTTAGAGCCGTTTTCGAGAAACCGATTCTAAATTTATATACAAGAATAGACCTGCAGACCACAACTTCAATGATTTCTCTTTAGAAATGGTATCATTATTAAATAAAATTTCTTTTTAAACGGAACCCTAAAAATTATCTATAGCACTCCGTTGACAATCTCCCGTGATTTTCATTAGAAACCTAAACTCTGCTACTATCGGCAATTGAAACTTTTATATTTTTATAAGCGAGAGGGTGATTTTCAAAAATTGAATACCAAAATTGTTCTACTTTTTACTCTTTTGCATAAATCTTTAGAGAATATATAAATATCTGTATTTCCATCTGGAAATACTATGATTATTAAATTAAATGTAAAAAATTATTGAGTTTCCTTCGAGTGGAATTGATTATATTTTGAGAAAAGGAGATGAGGGCGGGCGTGGGGGTGTGGGGTAGGATGGAGATTCCAGGTAGATGAGTGTCCTGGAACCTGGAACGAGTGTGCCAGCCAGCCAGCAGCCTCCGGGGGTTGCGTCTGCGTTTTGCACCTGCTCCTCCACATCTTTCGATTCCTTTTCTTTTCTTTATTACTACTTCTCTTCTTTTTCTTTTTTTTTTTTTCAATTTAATCCCTTTTTTTCCCGCCATCCCCCTCTACCTGCTTTTGATGCTGATGCTGCCACTGTTTGATGTTTTAGGATAAAATACAGAAAATCACTTTTTAGTAGAAATCAAAAAATAATTTTTATAAAAAAAATAAAACCGACTTCAAAAAAATTAAATGCAACAAATAAAAAAATAAAAGCCAAAAATATAAAATAAAATGCACTAAAAAGGTATAAAAAAATTATCTAATTTAGTTACAACTAAACGACGAAATATAAACATTAAATTACTTTTTGAAGTCGGTGCCAAACATATAGCTACATTTTATGAATCAAACTCGCCAAACATATATGTTGAATATGAATCAAACTCGGCGGATTTTACTTAGTACGATTGGCGGGTTGGCTCGCTTATATAGTTTGTTTAGCACCGACTTCAAAAAGTGATTTCATGTAAATATTTCGTCGTATAGTTGTAACTAAATTAGATAATTATTTTATACCTTTTAGTGCGTTTTATTTTATATTTTTGATTTTTATTATTTTATTTGTTGCCTTTAATTTTTTTGAAGTCAGTTTTATTTTTTTACTAAAAATTATTTTTATTTTTCTCTTTTTAGTAATGTTATTAATAGTGACTTAATATAATACTTATCTCGTAAGAGAAAGGGTCGAGCGAATGAATCAGAAAATGATATAAATTTTATAAATTTTATTAAACCAATTATTTTACATGAATTAATGTATACATTGTATTTTAGCTTCGACTCCGGAGATTACTTCTCCACCATCAGAGTGTCCTTGATCATCTTTAGTCCTTGTTTTTAATAAGAGGAAAAAACTAATTAAAGAAAAAACCTCTTTTCCGATAATTATTCCAATACCATATTGCGGAAATTAATCCATCCAATTAATCTCCTCCAATACCCAGAAAATGATAAATTTATTAAACCGATTATTTTACATTAATTAATGTATACATTGTATTTTTGCTTCGATTCCGGAGATTACTTCTCCACCATCGAGTGTCCTTATTCATCTTTAGTCCTTGTTTTTAATAAGAGGAAAAATCTAATTAGATAAAAAAACCTCTTTTCCAATAATTATTTCAATTCCATTATTCCCCAATCAAGCCGATTGGTTTTCCTTCTCCATCCACTCCATTCCCACCTCATCCTATTCCATCCAGAAAATGATAATAAAATTAAATTCATAAATATAGAAATTCTCTAGAAACGTTTGCGGGTTTTAAATGAACGTTTTAATGATTTTTTATAAAGATTTTATTTATTATAATTTGGATTATTTGCTCATAAAATTGGATATTTGCGTTAATTCGTCATTGATCATATCATCAGAACTTGACCAAATTAATATGGGACCACCCCTAAGGTACCCTCTTTACAATATAAAAAGAATCATCGAAATCGGCTCATAAACAAAGAAGTTATGCCTAAACAAACATAGCAAAAAAGGTCCAATACCAATGAAAAAAACGGAACCAATCGGAAACTAGACTGAACCCAATGCAAAAAATCATCAAAATCTGTTCACAATTGGCGAAGATATCAGAAAACATATACAAAAAAAAAATCAGTCGAATTGAAAACCTCCTCCTTTTTTGAAGTCGGTTAAAAATAATAAGAATTTTTGATTTTCAAATCACTTCTTTTTCATTTGATGTATAGTATGTAGTTATTTTTTATTTTGAATATAAAAGTTCGAATTGCCGATAGACTTTAAATTTCCCAATAAGGGTAGTCGTTTTTGGCCCAGATTGTTTACTTTTGCACCCGGGTTTGATTCCCAAGGAGGGTAAAAAAACATTCTGACGTATAATTAAAATTAATCCATTACATCTCAGATTTAAAATTGATGACAACATCTTTTGTGATTTTCTTATCGGTAATTTGACATGTTTATATTCAATTTTAGGAAAAGTCATTCCATTTGAAGAAATTCAAAATCCGAAACACTCAACCACTTTTTTATTTTACCTTACAGGGTATGGTAAAGTATTGTAATCGTGCATGAAAAATGTGTTTTTTTTGCTTCTTTTTTTCGAAATATCTCAAAAACGACTGAAACTATTTTGATCAAAAAAATTGAGCAAACCATGGCATTTCAGTCTACAAAAAAGCTCTAATAAGTGAAAATCGAAAAAATTATATTTTTCGAGATAATAATTATCAAAATGTCTGTTAGTCTGGTTGTTAGTCATGCGTTACCAAATTTTTGTGGAAGAACTAGCTCAAAAACTAGTGTGAATATCGAAACCAAATTTCACACGTAGTTTTGGTGCATTGAGATTGAAACTGATTAGATTTTGGTGCATATCGACTCAAAATTAATGGGGTTGGAGGGGGGAGTTAAAAATGAAAAATCGAGACCATTTGAGCAAACTCAACCAAATTTTGTATACATAATCAGTGGACCCCAGAAGTCTAAAAATGCAGAAACTAACCCTCCCTACACGATTACACAATTTATTATTAAATATAAGTGAGGGCCAGGTTGTATGGTAAAGTCAAGTGGATTGCCACATCAGAACGTATCAGCTTATTTAAAACTATAATTATGGAATGGCTGTGTGTTTAAATTTAGAATCACTAGAGGGTGAATTTTTACAAATGAAGATTTAAATCTTTGTGTGAAATATTTAGAGTAATTCATATTTCAGGGGATTCTCTTCACAAAGTAGCCAATTTTGGCACTCGGGTTCTATTTCCGAGGGAGTGAAAACAACTCTCAGAACAAATAAACAAAAATAATCTATTCTATCTCGAATCTAATAGATGACATCCTCTTTTGTATTATTTATTTATTTTTTAATTAATCCGAAGATAAAAGAAAAAATTATCCGAACTTTATATTTTTGTGTCCTTTTTTGTATTTAGTATAAGTTATTATGTACCTATTCTTTTTCCTGAAAATCAAAAATTGTATTAAAATTTTTTTCGAATTCTCATCTTTTGGTATCAAAAATAAAAATAAAAAATATGTATTTTTTATTTAAGTTTGAGGCATCCCTGTAAATATCCCCTTCAAGTAGAATTGAGTTACTTTTTTTTTTTTAATATGACGCTGTAAGAGAGCTCTAAAATAGCCGGTGATAGGTGATTTTGTTAGATTATGAAAAAATTCCACAAATTCCCTCATTTTCTCCTTTTTCAACACCAAATAATAATAAATTTGTTATATCAAATATTTAGGAAGATACAACATTTTTTCTATCCCTAGATCAGCTAATAGCAGTTGTTCGATCACATCTGGTGGTAAAAATAGAAAAAACACCCTGTCAGAATCAATTTTTTTTTTTACTTAACACATTCTCATTTTTTAATTAATCTTGGTACTTTAACGAGAGTGGCGCTTAAAAATCTCTAGCTAAAATCTATTAAACTTGGTTTAAATAAGAATCTGTTATAATCATCATCAATCATTCCCATGCGCGGATCCAGCAGGGCACTGCCCTCAAAGCATTGGAGATCAATATTTTTTATATGTTTATTTATTTTATTTTTTTATAACATAAAAATTTTAAAATTGAAGAAAATAAAGTTCTATGTGGCAAGTCTCAGAGCTACGAAATTCGAAACTTAAGCTCAATATAGACCAGAAGGAGTACAGCAAGCTTTTGGTTGAAATCAGAACACCGGAAGTTGACATTCATTTTAAAAAATTTCATTTTTTGAGATTTTCATAAAAACTTCTCTAATTTTTTTTTTCAAAATCTAATCCTTTCTTATTTTTGAAATTTGACCCCAACACGAACTTTCTACGATTTAAATATATATTAACTAATATTTCTATGTATTTTAGATTAAATATAGAGTACTATGGTTTAATTTTTGGAGACTTGAATGCATATCTTTTATGTCGTTTTTGCAATATTAATCAATTAAATATTTACTAAAAATTATTTTATAAAGCAATCTTCCTGACATTTATTAGAATACCAACCGTTTCCTGGAAAAAATTCTCCCTTTCTCAATGGAAATTTTAAAAAATAGTTGTTTCAAAAATGAAATATGAAGCAACTTTAGAGATTTTTGAAAATAGATAGATGCAGATTGTCTTTGAGATTAAATTATCATGAATAAAAATAAAAAATATAAATATTATTTTTTCTAAAAATGTTTTATAAATATTAGAAAAACAATCGAAATTCGAAGTTTTGTTAATTGTATGTTTGTTTTTGAAAATTTCCTAAAATATTAGTCTTTTTCTTAAATTTCGCTCTTTATCAAAAATTTTGGAATTGGAAAAAGTCAAAATTATGTTCTAGGTTTACTAGGCTACTTTAATTGTTATGGGACATACATATAGGTCATGTAAAAAAGTCTCCGCGGTTTTTTGGTATGTGTTCACGAGCACACACATCTTTGATGACTAGGAACAAATTGACGGAACTTGGTTGGGAAGTTTTGATGGATCCACCATATAGCCCGGACCGAGGGGTGAACCGTGACCTAAAATCGAGTACATCTACTTCCACTTTCATTTCCAAGTAGAAGACAATAGATGACAATAGATTATCTAATGAATTCCAAGTAATTCCAAAGACGGTGTGCCACCTAATTCCAATCGCGGTTCACCCCTCGGCCCTGACCTTCCATCATCTGACTACCATTTGTTTCGGTCTCTGCAAAACTCTCTTGATGATAAAAATTGTCTATCGAAGCGCCGCTGAAAATCACTTGGCCAAGTTTTTCGACGATAAATCACAGAAGTTCTACACCGATGGAATTATGAAACTACCCAAAAAATGGCAAAAGGTCATAGATAATAATGGTCAATATGTACTTGATTAAAATTGATTTTCAATAAAGAAATTTTTTGTTCAAAAATGTACCAAAAATCCGCGGAGACTTTTTATATAACCTATTAAATATGAGAGACCGAGCGGTGAACCGCGACCTAATATAGTGTACACCTGCTTCCACTTTCATTTCCAAATAGAAGACAATAGATGAAGGGACATTATCTAATGAATTCCAAGATAATTCAACATAATTCCAAAGACGATGTACACCTAATTCCAATCGCGGTTCACCCCGTGGAGAGACAAAACAGTATTTAAAATCTAGAATTTACGAACATAAATAAATATTCGATTAGAATAGAAAATTCGAATGTACATCGAAACAATTTTTAACCGACTTCAAAAAAGGAGGAGGTTCTCAATTCGACTGATTTTTTTTTTTGTCACTTTTCCAATTCCAAACGTTATAAACGTTTTCAGATTTTTTTTTAATTTAATATTACAATATACCAACATTACAACATTATATCTATTTGTTTTATAATATAAATTAAATTATATACATATACAAGAGACCCGTTTGTGTGCTTAAGTTACGCCAGATTTTTTTTTCTCATTTTTGTATACACCCATAAAAGTATGTCAACATCTCTCTGCCTCTCTTCTCTTCATGTTCTCAGAAATTTCCGGATGATTCACTCGATCACTTCTATCTACATAACAGAGACGTTTTTTCATTTTTTCCTTTATATATAAATTATACTTTCTCTTTTTTTGAAAAACAAATGAAAAAAATTACTGTATTTTTTTCTTTTTTATTAAATTCGAAAAAGATTAAAGATCTTAAAAAATATTTCGAAGTAAATATTATGTATGTGTATGAAAGAAAAAGAGAGAGGCTATAGGCTTCAGGCACCCAAACTAACGAACGATGCACACGTGATTTTTTGGCAGGAAACATTGGGGTCGCTTGGGTGTGCGCGTGTATGGGTGTGACGTCAGAGAGCAGCTGCACCTTTTCGGGAAGCGGGTGGCGAAGCTGAAGGAGATCAACCCGCTGCTGCTGCTGCTGCATGATGATGATGATGGTGATGATGATGCTGGAGAGGGATGCTGAAGCCCAAAGGGAGCAAAAGGGTCAAACGTCCGGCCGGGACGCTGATTTCCCGCCAAAACATACCCTTCCCCTGCACGCGTGGCGTCCTCAAGGGTCGTTCGTAACAGGTAAACAGCAGGTACTAGGGATGGGCGATGTCAATAAAAAACACCGACATCGGACTATCGATTGTTTTAATTTCTTGCAATCAAAACATCGATTATAAACATCGATGGTGAAAATAAGCGCAAAAATTTGAAAATTTTTAGTTTCAATGGTGAAAAGCAACATAAGAGTGAGAATTTTAAATGTCTATTAAAACTATTATTATTAAAACTAAGCCTCAAATATGCAAATTTATTATAAATAAAATTAAATTAAATTAAAGTACCTGGAACACGGAGCGATGGTCGGTAATTTTTTGATTTAGTTAAAAGCGATATATTAATATTATTTTTAATTTTAAATTCAGGTCGATTTTTATTCGCAGCCAAAATAAAATAAAATTGAAATAATACTTAATTGATATTTTTACCAACGTTTAAACTGGCCTCAAAGTTTTGAATGTAATTGTAATTAAAAATAATATTAATATACATGGAGGTTCTTTCGTTAACCCTTTTAAATCCTGAAGGAGGCAGGATCCTTCGAAATGTCGAATTTTTTAAGAGAATGAAATTGATATTCGAATAAATTATTTTATAAAAAATACCTTTAATTAATTAAATTATCAAATTCTAATATATAATAATATTTATAATGATCTATCTAAGTGGAATTTAAAATAAAAAAAAACAATTAATTTTATTGAAAATTAAAAAAAAATGTAATTATAAATTTATATTCAAACAACCACCTGTGAATAATTAGTTCAATTATCAAAAAGCCGATCAAAAACATCGATGTTTCCTTGTGACAGATCGAATTGTCAACCCAAAAACCCCCTAACCCGTGAATTTCATCCAAATCGTTAGAGCCCTTTTCGAGAAACCGATTATATATATATACAAGAATTATTGGATAAAAAATACTTGGTAGGTTTAACATTAAGATATAAAAAATAAAACGAATTTATTTTTGGAAAATCTTTAATCTCGATATATATATATATATATATATCCCCCTACACCTACCTGATGTTAATCCTCATTTCTCAGAAGGCCATTCAAAATTAATCAAAATAGACTTCCTACCTTTCTCCCTCCACTAATTTTAAATATTTACCCCTTTTGTTATCTTAAAAATAAATTTTACCATTGACTTGTATTCAAATCCGACTTATCCAGGTCAGTTACTTTCTGTTTCTCCTGAAGATGGGTTAGTCACCCGAAATATATATATCGAGATTAAAGATTCTCCAAAAATAAATTCGTTTTATTTTTTATATCTTAATGTGAAATCTACCAAGTATTTTTTATCCAATAATTTTAAAAAATGTTTCACCAAGTACCAATACCAAATTCCTTAAAAACTATACAAGAATTGCTCGTTTAATATAAATAAAATTAAATATTCTAATTAATAACGAGTAATTTATTAAAAAATTGGCCCTACTAGCGAGTCGGGAGTAAATTTTATAACGATGTCGATAGTTGATTATTTTGCATCGACTATCGATGTTTCGACTCTTAAAAAAAAATCGATCAAAAACATCAATGTTTCCTTAAAAAAAACATCGATAGTCGAAACATCGGTGTATATCGCCCATCCCTAGCAGGTACCAAACCTGGAGCAACTGGCTCAGGAGAAGTACCCTGCAAAAAGACAGACGTGTGCACAAGGCGGTAAATAATGTCCAAGGACGGGGGGTGTTCTGATAAAGAAGGGGGACAATCAAAGAGAATGGGAAATGCAAGAGGGTAGGTGACCCAGTCAATAGAAATGCACCTGATGCCTCCGTTCAAGTGAATAGGACAATTCAAAAGAAAGGAGACAAACAAATACTATTCTTAATTATAGGATAAATAATCAGAAATACTTACCAACACTATTGATCTATGTAACTAGCCTAGATTAGCATGAAAATTATTAGGTAAACACACTTAAAATCAGAGTATCATTTTATCACACGTTAAGCCAGAAAGGGAATTTCCGTCTTTGACCAAAAAAAAAAAAAATAATAATTGCAGCGTTTTTTAAAAATGTTATTAAATTGTTTTGATTAACCTTACATATATACTATAAGAATTTGAAGAATTGTTGAAATTCTGCAGGAAAAGTGTTTTTGACGTGACAACGTCTTATAATTCGATGGAGCCGGCTGCACGCACGAAAAAACATGACTCATGCGGCGTTACCTCGCTCTGAGGTGTTCCATTTAAGGCTTGAAGTGCAAGCGAGAGCGCGGAACGAGCGACAAAGATTGAGGCGGGCTTTTTAAAAGCTACAGTTACAAAAATTTTAATGATGTTTCCAAATTTTAAATTTTAAATTTAAGATTTATGAACAATAATTTAATCACAGTTTATTCTTATAATAAATTATTCAAAATTATTACTTTTTTACAACAAATTACAATTAAATTTGCAAAAATAATTAAGTAACTAATTGAACAACAACTTTTATTCAGTTTACTTGCTGAAAGAAATAATGTCAATACAAAATTTATTATTATAAAATAATAAAATCAAAAATTAAATTTTAACAGTCGAGTAGAAATTTAAACAATAAATTTTATTCAAGTATTTTGTAAATTTAAAATGATTTTCTGAACGAAGAATTTTATGAAAAAAATCGGTTGTCTGTAAAGTCGGTTTACTGACGATAGTTGAACGTGACAACGTCATAAGAAAATACCATTCCATCAGTATTTTCTTATGACGTTGTCACGTTAACTATCGTCAGTAAACCGACTTTACATGACAACCGATTTTTTCTTGCGATTTAAGGGCTCCGTTCAAAAATTAAAACAGAACCCGACAAGTGTCAATGTTTCAATGTCTGTATGTCTGTTCCTCTTGTCAGATCATTAAATTAAATACAATAAAAAAATTACAAGATATGTGTATTCTTCATTTTACCAGAAATCAAAAATTATTAAAATTTTAATCAAGTTCTTATTTTGAGGAAGATCAATTTTTGTATCATGAGATGTGAGAGTATCCCTGTAAAAATCTATTTAAGAAAAGAATTTGACTACATTTTTAAAAATTTAATTCATTTAAATGTGACCCCAAAATGGCCATTAAGAATATATAATATATAATTATTTTTCCTACTCGGTACGTCCAGGAGGCACGCGAAGATTGCCTGCCGGACGAGCCAACTATTGAATTCACTCGAAAAATTTTTTCAACCATGATTTTTTTTTCTTACTGTCTGTCTGGATGTGATTCTGGATTTCAATACCCACGATAGTTCGTAGTCGTAGAAAGTTCGTTTTAGTGCTAAAATGTTTGTATTTCCAGTTCTGAGAATTGATTAAATTTCGGGCTTTCTAGCTCCAAATCTTCTGGTTGAAAAATGCAAAATTATTCAAAAGTCATTTTTCGATTAATTTTTTTTGAAATTTTATTACGTTTCTACAGTAAAAAATAATAAGTTTTATATTATTATTTATTAATTATTCAAATAGTTTAATACAAAATATAATTTAAAACTGAATAAGAAAATTTAAAATATTAAAGGCAATGCCGGGCTTTGAGTTTTAAAAAAAATTTACACTTTATACACTATTTAATATTTAAGTTTATTATTAATTACCAGAGCTTTTTTAGCGTACCGAGACTTAAAAAATTTTCATATTATTTAATTAATAAATGTGCAAATGAGCGATTTTTTCATTAGAATCTAATCGAGAAAAATTACTAAAAAGGGTGCGGATAGAATCATCTCTCTTCCTTTACAGAAAATTCAAGTCCAGATTTGTTTCAGATTTAAACATTAATTTCGAATTTTCTGATATACTAGAAATGGCCTTTTGTACTTGAACTAAAATGATACTCATATAATATATAGGTAATATAGGGCAGTAGCAAGCGGTGAATTTTCACCCAGAGCAGATGCTGTCCAAATAAGAACCCTTAATTTTTTAAATTTTATTTTATTCTTCACTGCTTTTTGCAAATTTTATCATAGAATTTTTCGTTATTTAATATTATATTTTTTATTACAGGGTATGAAAATACTCTAAAGTTTTGAAATTTTAGAGATGCGCCGCATCCACAGCATCCGCATTGAGTCCACTGATATAGAGAGAGAATATTCAATTTGACTTGAATAAAATTCAGATAAAAATTTAAAAGGGAAATTACTTGCTGTAGCTTTAACTGGTAGGCTTACCTAATCTTGAATTTTTTTTTTCAATTTTTCCTCCTATTAGCCCAGTAATTAGGGGGGTTTCAGCTTATATTAATTGCAGGAAAAGAATTTTTCGGATTGTTTGATATGGTGTGGGTATGCCAAATCTAAGTTTGCGACCTTGAAAGTGTGGGAGACAACTTTTGGGAGCCAAAAAAGTTGTTCGCTTAAACTCGAAAACAGTTCATATTTTGTAAATAAGCGTCCCATAGTAAATTAGAGAGGACAACATTTCGCGTCGATTAAAAAAAATATGCAAAATTGGTCCAGTAGTTCGATTTTTAAAGGTGATCCTGAAAACAGCCCCCGAGATCACTTTTGAATACCCCAAAAACTCGCACTTTTTTCGATTTTTTCCCATTTTGACCATGAAGGAGCACGTTTTCGACAAAGACCACTCTATACAATTTTAAACTATATTAAATTTGATATAATTGAAACAAAGTATCATCTTAATTGGATAATGGTAATACATGCCGCAAAGAAGATGAAATTTTGAAAAAATGCAATTTTTTTTGTAAAAAACCGTAGTTTCGTCTTCATAAGATGAAAACCATTAATCCTAGAAACTTGATTCCTATTTCATTGTCTAGGAAATTTTGTTGACTTGAACGTTTACTTGGGCCACTTTTTTGTTAAAACTCTTAGATTTATAGATATCCAGCATTTTCCATGACAGATTGCTACAAAAAATCGCAGTTTTTTCTTCATAAAATAAAAACCACTTATCCTAGAAACTTGATTTCTATCTCATTCTCAACAAAATTTACTACAGAATGAGATAGGAATCAATTTCTAGGGTGAGTAGTTTTCATTTTATGAAGCGAAAAATTCACTTTTTCAAAACTTCAACCACATTGCGTCACGGGTTATCATTATTCAATTAAGATGAAACTTTGTTTCAATTATAGCAAATTTAATCTAGTTTAAAAGTGTATAGAATGGTCTTTGTCGAAAATGTGCTCCTTCATGGCCAAAATGGGAAAAAATCTAAAAAAGTGCGAGTTTTTGGGATAGGTATTCAAAAGTGATCCGGGGAGCTGTTTTTTGAATCCGCATAAAAAATTGAATTACTGGACCAATTTGACATTTTTTTTAATCGACGCGAAATCTTGTACTCTTTAATTTACTATAGAACGGTTATTTACAAAATATGGACCGTTTTCGAGTTATAAGAGAAAAACTGGAAAAAGTCGAAAATTTCGAGGTTTTACGGCAACCAAAAGTTGTCCCCACACTTTCGAGGTCGTAAACTTAGATTTGGCATACCCACACCATACCAAACGATCCTAGAAAAAAATTCCCGCAATTAATGTAAGCTGAACCACTTTTTGAATCCTCTATTTACTGAGCTATATTAATATAGGTATTTTTTTTTCTCAAAAATGTATTTGTTTAGAGTTGTAATTGAAATTTATTTTGCGACGTGATTGCACGTGAGCCAGAGGTCTCGGTTGAACTCCATCATCTCTAAATAGGCTGGGTCACTTTTATCTGATCAATCAGGTAGCGAGTGAGTGAGGGACTATGCGTAACGGTAACGGTAACATTTTCCTCTCTACCCCCCCCCTTACTCCTAATTATTTTATTTCCTTATTTTGTCGAAATTTTATTTTCCTCAAAAGCATCATCATCTCAGCCCTGGTCATCTTCAACCCTTAAGAGAATACACTTTAAAAACAAAAAAATAGTAAATAAATTCCTTTCACTGAGTGACTAGTAAATAGATAGACTATAAACGATACAAAGTCAGCCAGGCGCCTACATGGTGGGGGGCTGACAGATCTGCAACAAAAACAGAGTTTGCACAACAAATCAAGCTTCAAAAATCAAATTAATAATTTCTCTAAAATACCTCCTACAGATTGATTATTAGTATTTCTATTTTAATAATAAATAATATTGTAAAAAATATTTCAAAGTAACTTATGAGGAGAATTTTCTAGGTTAAGTTTCACAAAAGGAAATATATTAAAACAAATGTATGTTTTTTGAGTTTGATTAGCTCGATATATATTTCGGGTTACTAGCCCATCTTCAGGAGTTCAAATAAAAACAGTTTTTATTTGAACTCCTGAAGATGGGCTAGTAACCCGAAATATATATCGAGCCAATCAAACTCAAAAAAACATACATTTGTTTTAATATATTTCCTTTTTGTGAAACTTAACCTAGAAAATTCTCCTCATAAGTTATTTATAATGTTTCACCTAGAACCGACACCTAAATCCTTAAAAATTATTAATGATGCTCAGTTTTTATTTGAACTCCTGAAGATGGGCTAGTAACCCGAAATATATATCGAGCTAATCAAACTCAAAAAAAACATACATTTGTTTTAATATATTTCCTTTTTGTGAAACTTAACCTAGAAAATTCTCCTCATAAGTTATTTATAATGTTTCACCTAGAACCGACACCTAAATCCTTAAAAAAAATATTTCAAAGTACCTACATCTTAAAAAAAATTATACGTTCTATATTCAATTCTAGAGGTAATCTACATAATTTTATTTTTTGTTACGGAATATTGAATTCACTTGGAAGTTTAGACCCAGAAAATTTTAATGGGGTGGGGGTTCAGTCCACAAAACAAAATATTTAATAGAATTTTTTTTTATTAAAACACAGAGGTAGGTACTTGAAGAAATTAAAAAAGAACATAATTCTTGATTAAACATATGAAATATATTTAATTACAGTTAGTTGGAGGTTCTGACCCCCCCCCCCCCCTCGTGGCTAAGCCCCTGGATACACTATCTATCTGTCTGTCGGTAAGTGTTAGTTCTAAACCGTAGTTTTTACTATTAGTAATAATTTATAATAACAAAAATAAAAATACTTTATTTTTAACCGACTTCAAAAAAGGAAGATGATATCAATTCGAGTGAATTTTTTTGTTTGTCTATGTTACTCAATTTTTTCGCCAATTGTGAACCGATTTTGGTGATTTTTTTGCATTGGGTTCAGTTTAGTTTCCGATTGGTCCCATATTAATTTGGTCAAGTGCTGATGATATGATCAATTACAAAATAGCGGAAATCTCCAATTCATATGAGCAAATAATCGAAATTATAATAAAAAAAAAATCTTTTATAAAAAAAAAAACAATTTCAAAACGTTTATTTAAAACCCGCTAACTTTTCGCGAGAATTTTTCTATTTATAAATTGAATTTTATTTTGATTTTCTGATTCATTCGCACGAATATTTCTCTTATGAGATGCATGCTAGGTATCTTAAGTCTCTATATTATTAACATCACTAAAAAGAGAAAAAATAAAAATAATTTTTAGAAAAAAAAAACCGACTTCAAAAAAATTAAATTCAATAAATAAAATAATAAGAACTCAAAAATCAAATAAAATACACTAAAAAGTATAAAATAATTATCTAATTTAGTTACAACTAAACGACGAAATATTAACATGAAATCACTTTTTGAAGTCGGTGCTAAATAAACTATATATGGTAAGCGAGATAATATATGTTTAGCACCGACTTCAAAAAGTGATTTCTTGTAAACATTTCGTCTTTTAGTTGTAACTAAATTAGATAATTATTTTATACCTTTTAGTGCATTTTATTTTATTTTTGAATTCTTATTATTTTATTTGTTGAATTTAATTTTTATGAAATCGCTTTTTTTCCAATTACACTCTATTACTGATTAGTTTATCGTAGAAATAATGCCGAAACGTTCGATTTTTCGAACAGTGAAATTCACATTCACCTGGAGACATCCTGGTGTATAAAATAAAAAGTAAAAACATTGTTGTCTACAATAATTAACCTGTTCATTAATTTTGTCATTTTATTTTTTATAAATGTTTTTAAAATAAATTTGAAAAAGTCTTAAAAATCTAATGTTATCTTGGAGAATAAAAAATAATTGAAAATAAGTGTTTAGCTGCTGTTCAAAAAATTGAACACCCGGCAGAAAATAGGTTCATTAAAATTAACGTATAATAATTTAAGTTTCTAAATTTTTTGTAATTATCCTAAGGGTGTCCACCCTTATTTTATGGAATAGAGGATCGTAGGTAGGTAGCATGGGTACGAGAACTCATTGCAAGGGCACAGTCTATTAGAGGTAATCAGAAGAGTCCCAAGTTAATTTATATATATTTAAATGGAAATTAATTTAAATATTTTTTTTATAAAAATAATTGAAAATCAAAAATAGATTTAAGTGAATTAGGAAATAGAAATATTTAGATGGAAATAAATTAGTTTGAACACGAAGTCCAGTAAATGATATTGGAATAATTTATTATATAATAAGTCATGAGCTAATATGTTATCTAGCTTAAATTTTAAAATTCGTTACTCTCTGCATGCGCGTAGTTAAGGGGGCGGGGGGGGGGGGGGCAAGGGGGCACTTCCCCCTAGAAAACTTCTTGCCCCCCCCCCCTAGAAAAATCGAGTCAATATCTCAATTACTATTTATGCTAAGAGATAAATTTTATTCTTAAAAAATCAATACAGATTGAAAAATGTAGATCTCCAAAAAAATTATCTTCCCATAAGTAAATAGGGGGGTTCATCTTATATTAATTGCGAGAAAAGATTTTTTTAGGGTCGTTTGATATGGTGTGGGTATGCCAAGTCTAAGTTTGCGACCTCGAAAGTCTGGGGGACAACTTTTTCGGACTTTTTCCAGTTTTTCACTTATAACTCGAAAACAGTTCATATTTTATAAATAACCGTTCTAGAGTAAATTAAAGAGGACACATTTTTGCGTTGATTAAAAAAAAATGCAAAATTGGTCTAGTAGTTAGGGGATCCAAAAACAGCCCCCAGGATCACTTTTGAATATCCCTAAAACTCTTTTTCCCCATTTTGACCATGAAGGAGCACGTTTTTAACAAAGAAGACTCTATAGATTTTAAATCTAGATTAAATTTGCTACAATTTAAACAAAGTTTCATATTAATTGGTTGAAATTTTCAAAAAATGCAATTTTTTGCAAAAAATCTCAGTTTTTCCTTCATATAATGAAAAGCACTCATCCTAGAAACTTGATTTCTATCTCATTCTCTAGAAAATTTTGTTGACCTGAACGTTTACTTGGACTACTTTTTTGTTAAAACTCTTTGATTTATAGATATCCTACATTTCCAAACAGGATATGATCCGAATCCTCATGCGTCATGGAAAATGCTGGATATCTATAAATCTCAGAATTTTACCAAAAAAGTTGTCCGAATAAACGTTCAAGTCAATAAGATTTCCTACAGAATGAGATAAGAATCAAGTTTTTAGGATCAGTGGTTTTCATTTTATGAATGAAAAACAGGGATTTTTTGCAAAAAATTGCAGTTTTTTCCAACAAAAATTTGGTTGGGCGGTCGCCACACCTCGCTCAACCCTGGCGCCGCCACTGCGGCTGCACCCCCTAGGAAAATTCCCGGACCACGCCAATGACTCTCTGATTTACTGACACTGAGCTATAGCAGTGTAATCACAACCAAGGGTTTTTTCGGTCTCTGACACCCATAAAACACGTTTTATTTTTCTAAACGCCGTTTCTGTATCTTAAGAGCTTCCAATTTTATCACTTGAAGCTGTCCTAGTGAAATTACCTTTTATATGTTAGTTTTGAAGATAGAAGAAGACTTCAAAAATTGATTCTCCCGAAAATGAATGCAATATTTTATTTACATTCTGCGAAACAGATGTAAGTGAACGTAAAAAATAACTATTTAATAGCCGGATACTGACTGAGCGAGCAGCCTCGCGAGGCTGCCTCGGGCGTTTGCCGCAGAACCGTCCTGGATGAACGCAGGAAACGACCCGAGGCGCCTTTGAGCATTCACAAAAACCGACAACCGATGGATCGGGCCGAGGCAGCCTCAGATCGAGGCAACGGGCACTTTAGCCTTGGGCGAGGCACGTACTGACCGACCAGGCATTTGCCTCAAGGGGCTGGCCTCGCGAAGCAAACCCTCAGTCAGTATCCGGCTAATTAGTATCTTTTTTTTTAGAAATTTTTTATGAAAATTAAAAATATAAACTACTATACATCAACAACAAAAAAAAACAAGTAATAAAACTAGGTCATAAAATATAAAATATAAATAAAAATGAAAAAGGGGAAAAAATGTTTAGAGAAAATTTATATCTTAAGCCCTTAAAAACTGAGTGGGTGGATATAGATGATGTGAGGTGGTTGGTTAGAAGTCAAAGTTTTTTTTTTCAATTTGGAAATATTTAACAGCCCTGTCGTCTGACTGTGTAATTTATTGTAGGACGTTAAGAGAAGGACAATAAAAATTAGTACAAGGGGCGTAAATCGTTAAAAATATTATATTTATAGTACAAGTCATAAAATATAAAGATTGAATTTACAACTCTCAAACTTTGTATATAAAATTAAATTGCTCTGATATTGTCTCAGAGTAGGAGAGTTTGATTTGATTCTAATTTATAAGTAGAGAGCGTAAAGTTTCTCTTTTCCAAAAAATGTCGCCTAAAAAGTCGCGTTTTTTTTCATTATTAGTCTGCAAAAAATCTCTTTAAAAGTTTTTAGTAAATAAATAGTATTTGAATAGACTTTGTCTGGAAAAAAGTATCTATACATTCACCAACTTTACCTATGATGACAAAAAAATTTCTCTACTACATCTGATTAAAAACATCTTCTATCTTCTAAAACGGCGTTTCTTAAACTATGGGTCGCGACTCCAATTGGGGTTACGAAAATTTAATTCAGATACATGAATTTAAATAAATATTAATCGCAATCCGTTATTACTTTATTTTTACTTTATCATACAGCAGTGGTTCTCAACCACTGTGCCGCGCACAATAGGATCCGCCAAACCTTTGACAATGTACCTCTAAAAATTAAGAATGAACTGTTTTTCATTACTTATAAATTATTAAATATTTTTCTAATTAATATATTAAATAATAATTAATATATCAAAGGGAGTTATTTTTTTGACCGCGACATTTTTAAACAAGATACATATATTAGGCGGGCTGAAAAGTTCGTAGGCTGACACATAAATGGCGCCACTAGTATCAAATCCATATGATTTTTAGTTAGCCCCAACCTTCAAAAGACGCGTGTATAAATTTGACAGCTGTTGCACTATTAGTATCTGAGTTATAGCATTTTTAGTGAAAGAACTTTTAGTACTTTGAAAAAATGGATAAAAAGGAATTTCGTGTGTTAATAAAGCATTGCTTTTTGGCGAAAAAAATACTGTTGAAACCAAGGTTTGGCTTGATAAACATTATTCGGACTTTGCACCAGCAAAATCAACCATAGAAAAGTGGTTTGCTAAATTTAAACGAGGCGAAATGAGCACCGAGGACGATGCACGCAGTGGACGCCCCAAAGAGGCAGTTACCGACGAAAACATCAAAAAAGTCCACAAAATAATTTTTGATAACCGTAAAGTGAAGTTGATTGAAATAGCTGAGACCCTAAAGATATCTGCTGGTTGAGACTATTGGGGTCAACTGAATCTTAAATCTGGACCAAGAGAAATGAAAAAGATCATCTAGGTGTGATCCAACATCATATCGCGATTAGCCCGCATGACTCTTTTTACCAAACACGGATATAGATCACCTAGTGAATTTGTAATCTGAGATGTTATATACTTAAATCCCCCAGTCCAGCGCACTCAGTCTGTTAACACGTGTGTAAGGTGTTGCTATCAATTAATAATGAGTTTCTTACATTTGATTCACTCGAGAATCGAATGCAGGTAATTTTTGTCAGATTTTAAGTAATAAAAATATTTGAATTTATATATTTCTGTATATTACTTAATATCCGACAAAAATTACCTGCATTCGATTCGCGAGTTAATCAAATGTAGGAAACTCATGATTAACTTATAAATTATTTGATTATAAATATTTCTGAACATTTTTACCATTCAGTATATAGCAGACGTGTTAATACAATGCAAGTAATTTTATTTACATAAAAGTAATTGTGAATCTTATATATCGGATACAATTATTCAAAAAAGTTTATCCCTGATTCATTACTTGTTTGTTCATTTTACAATAAATTGGTAATGTTGTCTTTATAAAACTACAGCGATGATGATTATTTTGTAAGTTTTCATTTTGAAGCCTTAGTGTAATTTCCGTATTTATTTCATTTTTTTACTTTATTGTGATTGAACTTATGTTTAAAGCTTATTTAAAAAAAGACAATCTTATATTATCGTTAGTGTACCGTCAAATTTTTAAATCATTAAAAGTGTTCCGCGAGAGTAAAATGGTTGAAAATCTCTGCCATACAGGGTATGGTCAAGTATTGTAATCGTGCATGAAAAAAGTGTTTTTTTGCTTCTTTTTTTCCGAAATATCTCAAAAACGGCTGAAACTATTTTGATTAAAAAAATTGGGCAAAACCATGGCATTTCGGTCTACAAAAAGCTCTAATAAGTAAACATCGAAAAAATTATATTTTTCGAGATAATAACTGTTTTGTCAAAATGTCTGTTAGGTTGTTATTCTGTTACGTCTGTGTGTTACCAAATTTTGTGGACGAGCTAGCTCAAAAACTAGTGTGAATATCAAAACCAAATTTCACACGTAGTTTTGATGCATTGAGATTTAGAACTGATTAGATTTTGCTGCATATCGACCCAAAATTAAGGGGGGGGGGGGGGTTAAAATTTAAAATTATAATTTTTTCAAACTAAAAAAACAAGAAAAATGAAATATACTATAAAATGAACCTATAATAACGAAAATATTTTTTTTCTGGCGACAAAATTAGGGGAGGAGGGGCAAAAATAAACATCTAGGCCATTTGAGCAAACTCAACCAAATTTTGTATACACAATCAGTGGGCTACCAGAAGACTAAAAATTCAAAAACTAACCTTCCAAAATGGGTTGGGATGGCAAAAAATGAATATCTAGGCCCTTCTATCAAACTCAACCAGATGTGTTTGGTAAAGTCAAGTAGATGGCCACATCAGAACGTGCCAATTTATTTTATAATAGAAATGCAATTACTATATAGTTGGTACGAAAAGGAGAGGTGTATGGTAAAATCACGTTATGTCCAAACAAATATTGTTTTCCACTTGTTTTTTTTTTTCAAAAGTTACACTCAAATTATTAATTTTTCGTTAATTTGAAGGGTTGGTTTTGTCACAAATATAATAAAACAATAATTTTAATAAATATTTGAATTATTTAATTGATAACTATACAGTTTCAGTCACCAGTGGTCGACCATCCTCAATGTAGTTATCTCGTTCAAGAACAGGAATTTGTCATTTCACATGAAACATTCATTCCTAAATCTTCAGTATAGATACATCACACAATTCATTACAATCACACACATATATATATATATATACCAACAATTTATAAAAACGTCTATCACTGAACTAGAAACTACTTTGAATTCTGTAGTTTCTAGTTCAGTGATAGACGTTTTTATAAATTGTTGGTATATATATATATATATATATATATATATATATATATATATGATATGTATATGAATTGATGTGATGTATCTATACGAAGATTTAGGAATGAATGTTTCATGTGAAATGATAAATTCAGTTCTTGAACGAGATAACTACTGAGATGGTCGACCAGTGTGACCGAAACTATATAGTTATCAATTAAATAATTCAAATAGTTATTAAAATTATTGTTTTATTATATTTGTGACAAAACCAACCCTTCAATTTAAGGAAAAATTTAAATCAAGTCACTTAAGTTCTGGAAGAATTTTAATCAAATTATTAAATATATTCTTAGTGTAAAGAAAAATGTTCTCTTGCGTTATCGGATGATATACTTAGAAGCAGCCGTGGCGGCGGGTGCGGGGGTGGTATTAGAGCTAGATCGTCTTCTCAGCTCTCAAGCCACTTGATCCATTTGCTTTTCGAATGACTGAGGCCCATTTAGATTTCTTCATGAGAACCGACATCGGGGTCAAGAGCCAGCGGCCCCCTCCCTCTATGTGGGTGGGTTAATCGAGAAGAAGAGCTCTCTCTCATTCACTCTGCCCAAAGATCAAAAGGTTAAATATCATTAACGTATCGGGTCATCATCAAAACGTTGGAAATTAATTATTAATTATCCTATGTGCGGAGGGGGCAGGGGCGGGGGGTTCTTAATGCACAATTGACATTTTGATCTCGACTAATTTAATCGATTAGATGACTGAAAAATTTTTGTTTTTGCCGAGAGTAGAAGAGTTTTTGATTCTCAAAGAGTAACAAAGAGGTTGCCCTCTGCTTGATGCAAACAAACATACACACATTTATATCGAAATTATAGATCTGTATATATATTATTTATTTGTTTGAGACTATAGTTTCGAAGACTTGGTCTTCATCATCAGTCTTTTTTAATTATAAATATTATTTTTCATGGAGTCAATACCGTATGGATATTCAAAATTTTCGACTTTACTTAGCTGGGAGCCAGTTAAAATTAATCAACTTCATATTTAAACATATAGTATGTATCCCTTTTTTATAACAAAGAACAGACGGACAATGGAAGTGGGGGTTGGTTTTCCTTTTTTTCCCTTTCTTTTATCTAAAATTGTTTGTTTCGACAGAAAACATTCTAAGCAAATTGCTATTTGATAACTCAATTTTTCCGTTCAAACAAAGGTCTGAATTTTTATTGAATGATTTCTAAATTTCTAAAGATTCAATTGTACTAATTAATTTTGGGTTTCTTTCTGTTTTTATTTCTGTGCCTTCCGGAAAAGAGTGATTGTTTGAATTTAAATGTTCAGCTAATGCGTTCTTTTTTCTGATTTCTAAAATCTCTGAACTGTTCGCTTAATCGAATTTTTCAGATTTCTCTCTGTTTTTCCTACATAGATCGCGTCACAATCTTTAAAAAAGACTGATGATGAAGACCAAGTCTTCGAAACTATAGTCTCAAACAAATAAATAATATATATATACAGATATATAATTTCGATATATATGTGTGTATGTTTATTTGCATCAAGCAGAGGACAACCTCTTTGTTTCTCTTTGCGATTAGATGAACTTTATTTTTAATAAAAATGATCCTTTATTACAGTATAACCTTTAAATATAATTTTTTATTTCCTAAAATAAGTTTTAATTCTTTGAATGATTTTATAATGGCGAAAATCAAGATATCGATGTTACATATTCAGAGATATTTAGAATGAATAATGTAGTGAGAATTCAATGTGAATTAACCTATCATCATCTATTGACAAGATCTTAGAGGGCTCGCAATTAGTTAATAACAAACATTTTCTTATGCGAGAGAAATGTTTTTGCGCTCCAAGCGGTTGCTGATTTTCGCCAATATATGATCTCGAAACTCGAATAAAATAAAAATTACTCGGTACGCGTGAAGCCTACCTGTCAGGGAGCCTCAACTCAAAATTTTCACAATTTCTAGCTCCAGACATGCGCGTAGTTAAGGGGGGGGCAAGGGGGGCATTGGCCCCCTGAAACTCCTTGCCACCCCTATCGAGTCAATATCTCAATGACTATTTATGCTATGAGATTAATTTTATGCTTAAAAAATCAAGAAAGCTACAGATTGAAAAATGTAGATCTCAAAAAAATTATCTTCCCATAGGTAGAGAGATTTGAAAGTTTAAGGTAATGAGAATATATGTCCCATGCGGTCTCGCCGCAGCGAGTTACGCATGTCGAGCAGAGAAGGCAATTGTTCAAAAAAAAATTGCATTTTTTCAAAACTTCAACCCCATTGCGGCACGGGTTATCATTATCCAATCAAAATGAAACTTTGTTTCAATTGTAGCAAATGTAATCTAGTTTAAAAATGTATAGTGGTCTTTGTCGAAAACGTGCTCCTTCATGGTCAAAATGGGAAAACATCGAAAAAAGTGCGAGTTTTTGAGACAGGTATTCAAAAGTGATCCGGGTTTTTTTTGGATCCCCATAAAAAATCGAACTACTGGACCAATTTTCTATTTTCTTTTTTTAATCGACGTGTAATTTTATCCTCTTTAATTTATTATAGAACGGTTATTTAGCAGATATCAACTCTTTTCGAGTTAAAAGCGAAAAACTGAAAAAAAAAATCCGAAAATTTCGAGGTTTTTCGGCCACCAAAAGTTGTCCCCCACACTTTGGAGGTCGCAAACTTAGATTTGGCATACCCCCACCATACCAAACGATCCTAGAAAAAAAAATTCCCGCAATTAATGTAAGCTGAACCACTTTTTGGATCCTCTATTTATTTACTGGGCTTGCTTTGTCATCGCAGCATTTGTTCGTTAGGCTTTTTCTCATTTTGGTCCCCATCCCAAACATACATTAAGGTTCTCTTCAATATTATCGAAATCATCACAGCCGTTTCCGAAAACGCAAATATTACACATAATATGTGCGTTTCCGAAAGCGCTAATATTACACATAATATTTGTTTCAATATTTTTTGCTCAAATGTTCCATTCAACAGGTTGGGTGGATGGTTGGACGAGAGCAATTTGGGTTGGGCGGTCGCCACACTCTCGCTCAACCCTGGCGCCGGCACTGCGGCTGCCCCCCCCCCCCCAGGAAAATCCCTAACTACGCCAATGGCTTCAGAGTGTATTTTGTTTACAACAAAATCTTTCTTTATTATTTTGTAGAATGCTGGTTTTCTGTTTGGTCCCTTGAAGAAAGTAGATTCTGGAGGCTTATTATCTTGTTTCTAAAAAGAGGACCGAGAGTAATCTAAAATAAATTTGGGAATCTCTGGCATAGCGGAAAAGATGGATTTAAGGAATCAAGACCTATTCAGTTTCCGTTAGGTAAGAAAATAAAAAAATGCATTTTTTTTTGATCCAACAAATGATAAGCCTTTATTTCACAATCCAATTTGTAATCCGATTTTTCTCTTTAGATTTTTATTCTTATCATTATTCTTATTAATATTATTATTTATCTTTTCATCTCTTTTTCAATCGTGTATTTTATCTTAATTTCTTTTTTTTTTTTTTTTTTTTTTAATTTATTTTGATTAATAATATATATATGTATATAATATATATATTGAGATTTATATTTTGATATTAATATATTTTTTTTATATAATGTGTAAAAAGAAAAACAACTATATATTTATATATAAAATACAATTGAATTAGTTGTTTATGTTTATTGTTTTTTAATAATTGCCAATATTATACAAAAAAAAACTACAAAAATATACATAAATAAATTTCAAATGACGATGTATTTTATCTTTTTTTTGTTAAATTATTATATTTTTCTATTTTCTGATGAGGTTTCTGTTATTATATATATTTACATATATATATAAATTAAGAAGTTGATAATAAAAAAAAAAACTCATTTTTTTCGTTATTTGTGAGATCATCTTTTAATACACATCACAGAATTTTTTTTTGGAGTATTCCAAAAAAAAAAAAAAATAAACATGTTATGAACTATATATGTATTGTATATATATATAGTTGAAAAAAATTAATAATACAAAAAAAAAAATCAATTTCTTTCGTATTGGAAATTTTTTTCATTTTAGGCTTGCTTGATTAAATTGTGAAATGCAAAAAAAAAAAATTGGAAAAAATTGGCAAATGATAAATTGGTTTGTTATTCAAAAATAATTCATGATTCGTTTAGTAGTTTCATTAGTTTTATTGTTTTCTTTCTTAAATATATATATTTATATAAAAAGAGATCGATATATATTTCAAGATATTTTTAATTGTGGATTTTTTTGTTTGTTAAATGATGATGACGCTTTTGGTATCCATTTTGTACCATCTATTTTTATATATAGATATAATATACATAAATTATAAATATTAATAATATGAGATCGTCAAGTTTGTGTTCTGTTTATATATATATAAATATTTATACTATATGGGTAGATTTGTTGGTTCATTTTTTAATAACTACTCATTTTGATTCTCTGGTATTTGCTTGCCTAACATACCGCAGATACTTAAATAAGTATTCCTAACAGTAATAATCTTAAGTGGTTGAGTTGATAAATAAATAAATGTTTAAGTAGTAAACCTCCAAGGCATAAACGGAGGTGCGAATCAAAACAAGTTCAATATTCATAGAAAATAAAATTCATATAGAATCAATCATACCCCATATAATATATATATATTTATATTTATATGTCAAGAAAAAGATAGAGAGTTAACTTATATAAATAATAATAATTTAAATGAAAAAAATTGACAAAAATTGTTATTTGAGAGAATTTATAATTATTTAAAAAGAAGTAAAAAAACATACAAACATATATATAAAAACAAAATGAGATCATTTTTTTACATCATCATCAATTTACACATGAAATTACATATTATTTATATATATACATATATATTTTTAAGAAAAAATAAAATAAATGAAACTACCTAATATAGATACAAATTTATGTGTGTATATATATATATAAATTTATAATCATCTGACATGATTAATTTAAGATAAAAAACAAAAATCGATCATATGGGATGATTAATTATATTGATTGTGCACATATTTAAAAAAAAATTAATTTTTGTACATTTATATATATATATATATATATAAAAATAATTTCTTTGGGTATTTTATTATAAGATATTGTAGAAGAAAAAAAGAAATCGTGAAGAAAAAAAAATACAACAAAAAGAGCATATTAGATCTTATTTTGTTTTTTATGTACATACATTACATTTATATGTATGTAGATAGAAAAAAAGCAAAGATCTGGGAGATCAGCAGCAGCATTACAAATTCAGTCAAGCCTCTACAGTTATCTATATATATATATATATATTACCTTTCACTTTTTTTTTGTTATTTTATATTATAAAAAAGCATTTTGAAAAATAAATATGTATTTAAATACATACATTTTTCAAAAAATAAAAAATACCCAAAAAATAATAATCAATTATTTATATATAATATAATATAATATATCTTTTATTTATTTAATTATTAATTAATTTATCTATATATTTTATTATTAATATTATATATACAAAGAGAGATCAAAAAATATTATAAACATACGCATATATATATATACACAGATAGATATCAGATATAGATATATAGATGATATATGAGTATGTTTAAAAAATAAATTAGAGTAGGGGATATAATGAGGATGAGGGGAGGTTTTGGATTGGTCTTGGGTCTATGAGGCCCTGGCCTGCTTGATCGGGGGCTCCAGACGACTGAGGCGGCTGCTGCTGCTTGATGATATCATTTTACTTGATTTCTCTTCCAAGATCTCATCAAATGACCGTTTGCGTTGCACTTTTGTGAAATCTGTAACAAAAAAAAAATAAACATTAATAACACATAGAATAAGGTAAAATGAGGTAAAAAAATATACTATTATAGATATAATAGGTCATATAAAAAGTTTCCGCGGTTATTTGGTAAATTTTAGAATAAAAAATTTCTTTATTGAAAATCAATTTTAATCAAGTACATATTGACCATTATTATCTATGAGCTTTTGCCATTTTTTGGGTAGCTTCATAATTCCATAGGTGTAGAACTTCGTCGAAAAACTTTCCTATCATCATATATAATCTTGACTAAGACCCAGGGCCAGCCAAAAAGAGCGGAAAAGGAGATATATAGGGGGTGCTGTTCTGGGGGGGGTGCGAAAAGCACTCGGGTCTGGATGTGCACAGAGAGGGCCTCAGTCTGGTTGCATTGACCTTAATTACAAAAAGAGGATTGATTCCTTAAAGAATTCAAACAAGATTTACAACAGCATTTCCTGTTGTCGACAAAATTATCGACGGGCATAACACTAGTGAAAAGTGTGTGTGTGTGCGTGTGGTTTTGAGAAAAGTTTTTATATTCCGTAAGATAGGAAGGATTTCCGGGATATTTGAATAAATTGAAGAAAAATCCAAACGGCGCCGCTAATTGAAATGCATGAAAAACACCTGAGCCTGGCGCCACTCATAGCCATCTATTTAGTTTAACAAACAAACCCAGTGAGATGTACAGTAGAAGGTAGAAAAGGTAGAAAGAAGGAGACGGACGGACGGACGGACGAGATGAAGCAAGAAGCAAGGTCAGGCTAGCGATAAGCGAAGCCCCTTTATCGAAACGTCGCCTTCATTCGATTTCGATGCAATCCATCCACAAAACAACAACAACAAATGGAGATTTCGAGTTCGGACTCGGTGCAGGTTCCATCCAACTTTTCGTCTTTTTTTTTTTTTTCAGTCCCTGTATTTTTTTTTTCTTCATCTTCTGGAGGCTCCAAGTTGAAGTTGAATGTTCAATTCCAAGGTGAACAACTCGACTCGGTGTGTCTTCTTCTCTCTTTCTTCTGTTCCTTTTTCTTCTTCCTTGGGCTCATCTCCTTTCCTTTCTAAATGTCATCATCAATTCTTTCCCTCTCTTTTCTACTTTTTCTTTTTTTTTTTTTTAAATAGAAACTATGATATGATAGACGACAGTTTCCCCTCCATAATGAAAAAAGATTAATTACAGGAAAGAGTACTTCTATTATAAAAAAAGCCCGATAAATCTTTCAACAATAAAATAAGCATTCTTGATAATTGTTTAAATGAATTTATAATATCTAGAATATTTATTTTTTATCTTAAGGTAGTTGTTTCGCGATAATACTAGCAAAAATTTAATGCTAGAGTATATAAGGATTCATAATTCATAAGCCCAAAACTTTTTGCTGTTTATGTACCACTACTAGCCAATCCCGTGCTCTTTTGACATATATGGCAACACTGTTCGAGCTTGTATATATTTCATCATAGAAATGTAAGATAAAGTACATTATAATGCAATATTTATAAAAGAAAAAGTTCTTAATAAGCGATTGAAAGCTGTTGCGACAGCTGAAGGGAAAAAACGTCAAAAAAATTACTAAAGTTCACCCACTTTTTAGGTTAAATAAATGCATTGTTGCCAGCTTATTTTTAGTGTGAATTTTTAATTTGAATTATAAATTTTTCATTATTTATTCATTATTATCTCAGAAACTGTGTTGTAATTATGAATTAAAATTTTCATAAAAAATGTATTAGTTATTGTTTAATGTTGGTTTAGTTTTTTATAATGGTAAGAAGAGTTTCTTAATTAGAATTAAATATGTATGTAAACTTTCCGATATCCCGTATAGTGCAATGTTTAAGAGTCTGAAAAACTCTTATCTTTGGTATTTAATATTTCCGGAACTATATTGTTCATAAATTTAGTTTTGCCACCAATCGATGGAGAAGTATTTAAATAATAATCTGTCTAAATTTCAAAAAAAATCCTAAGAAAACCCATATGGTGAAACAACTACCTTAAAATATTCAAATGTTATTTTCTTTTAATATAGCTCTGGGCTATTGATATGCGCAATTCCAATTTCACCAGTTTATTATTATCATTATTATATTATGGAAATGTTTTCGGGTTAGATTTATCCATGTGGAAAACACAAAATCATAATTTCTAACTAACTAGGAAGGTTTCACAAAATAAATCTCTCAATTAAGTGTTTACTTCTGTGAGTTAAAAACGTTCCGATTTGAATATGGAAATTTAATTTTTATTAAAAATCTGTGATTGTGAATAATTATTTATCGATCATTTAAAAATAAATTAAGCAAAATCAGTCTCACTAGATATTATATGAATAGGAAGGTGATTATTACAAGAAAACGAATTTACCTACTTTCTGTTTGTTTGGTATTTGAACCCATGAGACATTTAAAAGGGTTACTGATGAAAGTCAAAACTTCGAAACTATACTGCCTGACAAATAAATTATTGTCCTGGGGCAAGTCAAAACATTGTGCCCCTTAACTGTTATTTATTTATATAAAAAAAATAGAAATTACATTTTTAAAAGCTTTTCGGGAAGAGCGAACTGGCGAAATTTGTTTTGAACATTGCTAGAGGATAAGCTCAGTGATTATATCTTAAGTCCTAAGCCTAGTTTGATGCAATATTTTAAAAATAGATAGATTTTTATCGTCTGCTTGGCGTGAGCAATGGAAAATGTGAGTTTGTTTGTTTTTCGGGACAAATGAGGATGGCTGGCCGTTGACACTTTGTGAGTGTGAGTGCGTGGGTGGATCAAGAGGGTCTTATTCAAGTTGACATTCAATTTCTTTGGGTTTTTTTATAATGATATTGATACAAGAAGAAGTTGCACCAAGAAGGTACAACATCTGTAGTCCACGGTGGGCCCTTGTATCGTGAAGATAAGAAGAGATTTAGAGATTGGGTAGGAGTCGAAGGTATCTGTAGATGCTGGTCTTGAAAGATTGAAGGTTTGAATTGGAAATGTCAACAGAGGTAAGTGAATTTAGTTTTGGTTCTACTGACCGGTGATCTTGAGCTGCCTCAGGTTGCTGGTTGTCGAGGCTGCGGCTGCGGCGACGACGAGCCTCCTCGTCCTCGACTTGGTCTTCCTGAGTGAAGCGGGGCTCTTGGTCGTGGGTGCGGCCGTTTCGGTCGCAATTGGCGTCTCATCATGCGCTGTATCCATCGAGGGTAGCCGATACGCCTCCGAGACTTGTTGGTCGCCGACGGGCACTCTATCCCATACATAGCGTTGCTTCGTGTTCGTGTTGCTCTCGACAGGCTTCTCCAATTGGAAATTGAACCCCCAGCGGAGTTGGTCTCGCAACGAGATTTCAGTGAGCTCGGTGGCGAGAAATCGCCTGGTGGCCTCGTGGTCGACGGGCCCGAAGAGGCACCTGGTGGCGCGGCTCCTGGCCTGAGGGTCGACGGCAACGGGACGCCGCCGCGCCGACGAGGACGCGCGCAGCAGCCGGCTCATCTGGCTGAAGCTACTGCTCTGGAAGACGCTCGCACTCATACTTCAACGACAAGTAGAATAGAAAAAACAACAGAACAACACTCGCTGTTTTCGTAAAAACAAATGAATCAACAAATTTGGCTTGGGCACAGGAACAACAACAACATGCCACGCGCTCTCACTAGCAACAATAATCCAAATAGGACTTAATAAGGCAACAGCTCGCCTTCAACTGAAACATTTCAAATCCGGAGAGTCGTCGTTGGCGTCGTTTCCCCCACCACCGCGCCCTCCCTAACACGTCATCAAGCTACTAGCCAGTCGGAAAACATCCAAGGTCGGCCCCAGGTTGGCCAATAGGCTTGAACAGACAAACGATGCATTGAGTTCTTATGGGGCAAAGAAGAAAATATTTTTTTTCCAATAGAAATCCACCTCATTTTCCCGGGGAAAAAATAGAGCTTTAACTACAAGATATTTATGAATTATTGATTTATAAAATATATATCATAAGTGATTAAAACTTCTAGAAAACAAATTGATATCTAAATAATTTTTAGCGCTAAATTCATATTTTTAAATCAGTATAGTTTATATCGAGGGTGAACCGCGATTGGAATTAGGTGTACACCCTCTTTGGAATTATTTTGGAATTCATTAGATAATCTATTGTCTTCTACTTGGAAATGAAAGTGGAAGTGGAAGGTGTACAGGATTTTAGGTTGCGGTTCACCCCTCGCTTAATGTATTTGAGTAGTTATAAAGACGGGAATAGAAAATAATTGATTTGCAGAAATCGTCCCAAGAAATGAAATAATTTGATCAAATTAATGAAATATTGATTGTTTTTAAAGTAAACTCACAAATAATTATTAACTTTTATTAGTTGTGACAAATCAGAGGAAAATAGGGAACAATTAGACACACAGTGTTAAAACATGCGATCAATTGCGACGTTTCGCCAATTTATTATGGCTTCATCAGGCTCTATACAAAAAATAAATACAAATGAATCAAATTGAAAGTTTTTATGTCGAGGGTAGCAAGAATTTTTATATATTGAAGGAGACAATAAAAGAGTGTGTCTTCTGCTGGAATTATAAATTTTATTTATAACGAGACTATTCAAGTGGAAATTTTCGCTTTCCATTCATACATTAATTCCTGTGAATTAATTGTAGTAGACTGATGAAGAGGGCAAAAGCCCTCGAAACTATAGTCTCGTTATAAATAAAGTTTATCGTGCCAGCAGGAAGACACACTCTTTTATTGTCTAAAATTAAATTAGGTTGGAGTTGGTGGTGTTTCACAAGGAGAAAAATTAAAATACAAAGATTTTTTAGTTTACTCTATATATTTTTCGGCTCTAAGGCCATCCCATCCCCTTATAATTCTTTCATATTTACACTAAGTCATAAATAACTGTCCATCATATTAAAATTAAAATAAATTCTGTTCATTATTTTATGTTATCTTCAGTCAATGTTCTCCTGACGATGAGTTAAGAGCTCGAAATATATAGAGTAAACTAAAAAATCTTTGTATTTTAATTTTTCTCCTTGTGAAACACCACCAACTCCAACCCAATTTAATTTTAACAATGTTTCACTATAAACCAACACCGAGTTCCCTAAAAAATATTTTATTGTCTCCTTCAATACAAATGAATCATTCACAATCATCAAAATCAACCCCAGACATAATATAATATAATTACCTTGATCAAATTTATAAATATATTATATTATGTCTGGCTTGATTTTGATGATTGTGAATAATTCATTTGTATTTATTTTTGTATAGAGCCTGATGAAGCCATAATTTACGACGAAACGTCGCAATTGATCGCATATTTTAACACGGTGTTTAATTGTTCCTATTTTCCTCTGATTTGTAAATAATGGAACTGAATAACAATAATAATAAAAAGAACCGTGTTTGGTGGCCCTATTTTTAACCGACTTCAAAAAAGGAGGAGGCTCTATTCGACTGATTTTTTTTGTGCCTATGTTACCTCATATCTCCGCCAATTGTGAACTGATTTTGAAATTGTTTTTTGCATTGGGTCCAGTCTACCTTCCGATTGGTCCCATTTTTTTCATAGGTATTAGACCTTTTTTGTTAGGTTTGTTCAGGCCTAACTTCTTTGTTTATGAACCGATTACGATGATTCTTTTTTATTGGAAAGGGGGTATCTTAGGGATGGTGCCATATTAATTTGGTCAAGTTCTGATGATATGATCACTATTAATAACATCACTAAAAGAGAAAAATAAAAATAATTTTTAAGAAAAAATAAAACCGACTTCAAAAAATTAAATGCAACAAATAAAATACACTAAAAGGTATAAAATAATTATTATCTTATTTAGTTACAACTAAACGACGAAATATTAACATGAAATTACTTTTTGATGTCGGTACCAAACAAACTATAGCTATAAGCGAGCATACCCTCCAAACGTACTAAGTAAGATCCGTCGTGTGCGATTCATAAAAGGTATATGTTTGGCACCGACTTCAAAAGTAATTTCATGTTAATATTTCAGTTGTTTAGTTGTAGCTAAATAAGATAATAATTATTTTATACCTACTTAGTGTATTTTATGTTGCATTTAATTTTGAAGTCGATTTTATTTTTCTTAAAAATTATTTTATATATTTTAATGAATTGGCTAAGGGGCCAGTAATGGGGAAAAAAGGACAGTAATAGAAATTGTTCAGTTGAAAAAGCTTGTTTACCAGTGTAATGATTCCAAATGTAAAACGTCTGCTGGAGATAAATTCTGCGTGTTTTTGTGACTTGGGTGGGTACATATATAATCCTCAATTCCACCCTTTAAAAATTTATTATAAAAAGTTAAAACAAAAATTTAAAACATGCAATAATCTTTTCCAGTTGAGGTGCACTGATGAAGAGCAGCGGTGTAGCGCTCGAAACGTTGTAAAATATCGATTACTTCTGCCCAAAATAAAGTATTAAAGTAGTAGTAAAGTAATAAAGTATTAAATAGAAGTTGGCTTTTATTTTAACTCCCCCCCCCACCCCTCCATAACTGGCCCCTTAACCAATCCATTAAAATAATAATAAAAATTAACTTTTATGTTGTTAAAAATCTGTTTTTTAATTTAATATATTTGCAAAATTATTTTAATTAAATGAAAAAATTAAATTTCTAATAATAAAAAAATCTTTATTTCTCGAAGCTGCTTAGAGGCACAATAAAAAACATATTTTTGAGGTTACTTATATTACCTAATTGATTCTTGGAGAAGGATATTGATAAATTAGAAAACATAATTTATACATTTATTTTATTGGCATTAAGTGTAACTTTAATTATAACATATATTATATACATGAATTAAATGTTAAAATTTATTTTATTTTTTATTAAAGAGTCAAATTGAAAGTTTTTTTCGAGAGAGTAGCAGAATTTTTATAAATTGAAGGAGACAATAAAAGAGTGTGTTTATAATTCCAGCAGAAGACACACTCTTTTATTGTGTCCTTCAATTTATTAAAGAGTCATTGATTTACTTGAAAATTTGGTGGTTTTAATTGCTTTTACTTTTTTAATCTCAAATTTTTTTTAATCTGAATGTAACAAACCGGCATATACTTTTGTTGTTTTTGTTTTTTATATTTAAATAGTTATTTCCAATATATAGTTTCGATCGCGACCTAATATCGTGTACACCTACTTCCACTTTCATTTCTAAATAGACAATAGATGAAAGGGCATTATCTAATGAATTCCAAAGACGTGTACACCTAATTCCAATCGCGGTTCACCCATCGGTTTTCATAATATAAATAAAAAAAAATACCCTCAAATCTAATTGAAAAGTTTTTATTTTGCCGAGAGTAGAAGGGTTGTTGATTCACAAAGAGAAACAAATAGGTTGTCCTCTGCTTGATGCAAATAAACATAAACACACATATATTGAAATTATATATCTGTATATATATTATTTATTTGTTTGAGACTATTGTTTCGAAGGCTTGGCCCTCATCATCAGTCTTTTTAATTATAAATATTATTTTTCAATGGATCAGTATCGCGTTTTCTTCTTTCTCAGCTGAATACCCAGGTAAAATTTATAATTAAAAAGACTGATGATGAGGGGCCAAGCTTTCGAAACTATAGTCTCAAACAAATAAATAATACATATTCAGATATATAATTTCGATATATATGTGTGTATGCTTATTTGCATCAAGCGAAGTCGCTATTTGTTTCTCTTTGTGACCCTTCATGTCTGTTGCTTTATGTTTTTTGTTGATTGTTCTAAAAAAATTTACAATTTGCAGTGAAATTCGACTTTTATAAACTCTTAATCTAATAATCTATATTATAGGCTTAAATTAGTTAAAGTGGCAAAATTATTATAAAAAATATTTATTTTTATACTTACAGTGTTTAGGTTTATAAAAAAAATATTTTTTATTCAAAAACAGTATTAAAATATTTAATGGGATTTTTCGGTTATTAAAAAAAAAAAAAAAAAAAAATGAAATTAACTTTTTTCATCTCTGAGGTTCAAGCTCTCAAAGAGTCAGGGCCCAGGAGGCCATAGCAATACTCTCCCATTATATTCTATAGAATATAAATGTGAAAGTAAAAAACTATATTTTTATACGTACAGTGTCTAGTTAACTGGAGAAAATTTTTGAATCAAATATAGCTGTAAATAAAATGAAATAGAGCCTTATGAAATCTGGGCTCAATGTATTTCTTATGGAGAATTTTTGAAAACTTGTCTGTTCAGAGGACAGCCAATCAGAAACAACACGACCATTGGCCAACTCTAGTTCGAACCAGGCGGATCGAACGAACCAAGCAGCCAACGCTAACCGACCCTTCACACACACACACACACTAACACACACGCAGAGAGAATGGACACGCGCCCAAGCCTCCAACTCGCACCCTTTTCTTTTTTCTTTCTACCATCTCCATCTCTACACACACACTCATTGCAAATCCCAGAGCACATACAACTAATCAAATATGCTTCGATTATATAGATCGAGATTTCTTTTACTCGCGAAACTTGGACTACTGGGCGGACCTATTATTAAATACACTCGTGGAATTGTAGAGAACAATTATTTTCAAACATTATTTTTTAGGGTTCTATTCGAAGGGTGAACCGAGATTGGAATTAGGTGTACACTTCTTTGGAATTATGTGGAATTATTTTGGAATTCATTAGATAATCTATTTTCATCTATTGTCTTCTACTTGGAAATGAAAGTGGAAGTGGAAGTAGGTGTACACTATATTAGATCGCGGTTCACCCCTCGGTTCCATTTAAAAAGTAAAATGGTTACGTATTAGTGTCACTACAATGTCTTTCTGTCAGATCTAACTAAAGGCATTATCTTTATCGACTGCAGCTATGATCGTAGTTAGGGGAGGCAAGGGGGACAGTGCCCCCCTACAAAACTCATTGTCCCCCCCTCCCTAGAAAAATTGAAACTCCATTATAACGAGGCATCACTTATATATGGGACTCGGATTTTGCCCTATTTGCCTTTTTTTATTTATGGCTTAAAATTTACATTTATATTATATTCTTATAATGGAGCCCCTGCTGATTAGACAACTGTATTGCCAGATCAGTTAAGGGTATGACTTTCCTGCAAAAAAATAGGCCGCTATTGAGGGTAGGTATGCAGGATCATTCTAAACTATTCTTAAAAATACAGTACTAGTATTATAATTTGTAAGCAGAATTGTTTCATAAGGTGCTGGTGTAAATAATTTTAATTTTTTAAGTAATTATTGTTGAACTTAGAGGGTGTTTGAGGACAGGTACCTGTTGTTATTGAAGGGTACACCTGGATAAAATAGTATAATTTTTATTTATGCTATAGATTTTTCTCTATTAATTTTAGAACAAAAGTGCAATATTGGATTATTTACTTCCCGGGCCATCCCAAGTCGTAATTAAATGTCTTGTTTAATTAAAAAAGTAAAGCTTAAAAGGTAATTGTGATCTATGTGTACACTTATTATCTTAATATTTTTTTCTCAAACCGGGACAATTTCGAGAGTTTGTTTGAAAATGAGCATCTTCTATACTATTTTAGAAAGAATGATATATATATATCAGTTAAACACTTATGATCCAAAGAGGTTAAGTAACAAAAAAACACTTATGTAGGTAGGAATTTTTAATTACTCCTAACTGAATATAACTTATTATTAAAAGGTCATTAATATTGTGTGAACTTTCTTTAATAATTTTTTATAATTTTTAATCTCATCGAAAAATTCCACCAATTATAGCCAGGTTTTCGTGTTGCCTAAATGTTATTTTTCAAGGGTGCACTTTTTGGAACTTTTTTAATTTTTTCCAAATAACAAGTACAAAATAAACTGACCGGGACACCGGGACCTTTCCTTCAAACCGGGATGTAAGGTCAGCCTGCCTATCTATGTGCAAATGTGCGTTGTTAGGAATCTTATAATAATGGTGTTGGTAAATTTGTCAAACTAAATAATATAGGGCTCATTTTAGTTTTAAGGCCCGGGACTCGAAACACAGAAATCCGCCATTGCGTAAAAGTGTAAATCCCTACAAAAGGTGTTCAGAATTTAAAACTACATTAAATTTAATGACATATTCCTGTGGAATAAATTTGCTAAAATGTCAAAAATGATAGACTCAATTATATATGTATTAATTATGATTGATCGTATTTGAAAAATTAAAATTACTTTTTGTACTAATAAAGAAAATTCATGAATTAAACGATATATTATTTAATTATCTATTTAAGAAGGTATACAAACTATAAATAAACCAGAGAATTTCAGAAAAAAAACATCATTCAAACAAATAGCCATTTATAGCTGTCCTAATCAATGATAAATGCTTGGCTCACAGTGAGAGCTTAGTTGAAAATGAATAATATATTATTACACTTTTCATTAATTGCATTTTTCTAAATCAACAATATTTTTTTACTTTATGGTCAAGTATTGTAATCGTGCATCAAAATAGTGTTTTATTTGCTTCTTTTTTCGAAATATCTCAAAAACTGCTGAAACTATTTTGATAAAATAAATTGGGAGAAACTATGGCATTTCGGTCTACAAAAAAGCTCTAATAAGTGAACATCGAAAAAAATTATATTTTTCGAGACAATAGCTGTTTTCTCTAAATGTCTGTTAGTCTATAGTTAGTCTGAACGTAACTAAACTTTGTAGACGAGCTAGCTCAAAAAGTAGTGGGAATATCAAAACCAAATTTCACACATAGTTTCGGTGAATTGAGATTAAGAGCTGATTAGATTTTGGTGCATATCGACCAAAAATTAAGGGGAGGGGGGAGGGGTTACACTTAGATGTTACAAAATGAAATTAACTTTTTTCATTTCTGAGATACAAGCTCTCAAAGAGTCAGGACCCAGACAGGGCATCGCAATACTTCCACATTATATTATATGAATATAAATGTGAAAGTAAAATTTTTCCCTTTAAATACTCTATATGTATATACTTAAGATGTGTTCTATCCTTTAAAAGCGGAATGGGTAAATTGATATTTTCGAGGGTGAAGTGCGGTTGGAATTAGGTGTACATCGTCTTTGGAATTATTTGGAGTTCATTAGATAATCTATTGTCATATATTGTCTTCTACTTGGAAATGAAAGTGGAAGTAGGTGTATACGATTTTAGGTCGCGGTTCACCCCTCAATTTATACTATGTAATATTCTACTAAATGATTCAAAGACTCTATTTCGACATATTTAATTAATATAATATGGATGTATTGAATATGCATTTTACTTTAAAATTCTACTAATTGGTCTAAAGACTGTATTAATCTAAATAATTTAGTGAAAAATACAATTATTTGTGTGTGTGTGTGTGCTCTGTGCGAGTGAGATAGAAGGGGAAGGAACAAATAAATAGAACATCTCCATTTTGTACTATCCTTGGCAAAAAATTACCTCTTCTTTATCAATTGAAATTATATAAGTTAATAGAAAGAGAGTGGGGGGATAGGGGAGGGAGGGCAAGTAGTGGGAGAGAGAGAGAGAAGTCGACCTCCCCTATCTCAACTAATAGCAAAGCAACCCAATGGTGAAATAACATCCGAAAACAAACAACGCACAATGCAATTTTTAGATTTAGATCCCTCCAGGAGACGTTGTCTAAAAATATTTTTTTTTCCAATGCATTTCCATATTTACTAATTTTTTTTCTTTTTTTAAGTGGAAAATATATTTTTATTATACAATAAATATAATTGATAGAGATTTTCTTTAGGAGACGGACTGGTATACATAGTACAATTGGATGTTGATGAAAGCAAAATATTAATAATATGTAAATATATTAATGACGTTTCGAACTATGTTTTTTAAAAAAGGAAAAAAAAAGAACTTTGTATATATTTTGTAAAAAAATTTTGGGACTGATAATGACCATATTTATAAATTTTGTAAATAATTGTAATATAAATTTAAAAAAAAAAACCAACAACTATACCGATATGCGCAACGATATTCTGCGCATCCAATGATTGGTGGGGACATGTTATACATTCATTCATTTATATATATCTCATTAACATATTGATCATCAATTGCTTGTTACTTTATTTTCTATTCGAGATGAAAAAAATTTTTATAATGTTTTTTTGGCATTGTCAAAGGAGACAGAAAGTAATTATGTTTTGAACTACTTTCATTGACTTTTTGTTGTAAGTAGATTTATGATTATTATTTTTGTTTTGTGTATATTGTTTTTTATATTATGAATGACTTGTGAAAATCCCAATACTAATTATTGTTCGTCTTCCCCTCAATTATATAGACCCTGAAGAAGGAGAGAATAAATCTCCGAAACGTCGGTTTAACAAATAAATGTAAAATAATAAAACCTCTATAGTCTTATTTTTTTACAACCACCGTGGACTGCTTTCATCAACATCCAATTGAATAAATATAATCATTCACACTATTAGTTAGTAGTAATGGAAATGTTGTGTTGGTGAAAAAATCAGTAAAGATATTTCGGAAGAAATTTTTTAGATTACATATTTTAATTGAGATAAACTCATTAGAATTTTTTTTTTTTATATATAAATTTATTGAACCAATTTTATTACATAAAGTTTACAATGAATTTGAGGCTTCGACTTCGGAGATTACTTCCCCACTATCGACTGTCATTGATCTTCTTGAGCTTCCGATCAATTTTTTAGTCCTTGTTTTTAATAAGAGGAAAAAATTAATATTATAAAAAACCTCTTTGCCATCTTGATTCTTTCAGGATCTCCGATATATCCTAGTTCAATCCTAGGATTCCGATCTCCATATCACCATCTCATCAAACCAATCTTTTTTAAATTTTATTAAACCAATTATTTTACATGAATTAATGTATACATTGTATTTTAGCTTCGACTTCGGAGATTATTTCTCCACCATCGAGTGTCCTTGATCATCTTTAGTCCTTGTTTTTAGTAAGAGGAAAAAACTAATTAAAGAAAAAAACCTCTTTTCCGATATTTATTCCAATACCATATTGCGGAAATTAATCCATCCAATTAATCATCATCCAATTCCTCCAATCAATTATTTTTTATTTTTTTTTATAAATTTTATTAAACCAATTATTTTACATTAATTAATGTATACATTGTATTTTTGCTTCGATTCCGGAGATTACTTCTCCACCATCGAGTGTCCTTATTCATCTTTAGTCCTTGTTTTTAATAAGAGGAAAAATCTAATTAGATAAAAAAACCTCTTTTCCGATAATTATTCCAATTCCATTATTCCCCAATCAAGTCGATTGGTTTTCAGTCTGCTTCCTAATCAATCAATCAATTAAATTGTCTAACTTTTAATATATATAATAATATTTGTAATGATCTATTAGTGGAATTTAAAATTAAAAAACCAATTAATAATTAAAAGGAATTTTTTTTTTTTTATAAATTTTATTAAACCAATTATTTTACATTAATTAATGTATACATTGTATTTTTGCTTCGATTCCGGAGATTACTTCCCCACCATCGAGTGTCCTTATTCATCTTTAGTCCTTGTTTTTAATAAGAGGAAAAATCTAATTAGATAAAAAAAACTCTTTTCCGATAATTATTTCAATTCCATTATTCCCCAATCAAGCCGATTGGTATCCAATTTTCTTTCCTTTCGATCTCAATCCAAAAAGGAAATTAAATAAAAATGTAAATAAACATTTTTATCGAGACAACCACCTGTGAATAATTATTTCTTTCACATTAACAAAAAACCCATCAAAAACAACTTAGCCGAAGATGAGAACGTGACAGATCGAATCGCCAACACAAAACCCTCCTAACCCGTGAATTTCATCCAAATGGTTAGAGCCATTTTCGAGAACCCGATTGGATATATATACAAGATTTGCTCATTTAATAATATAAGATAAGATAAGATAAGATAAGATTCATAGAATATAATGTGGAAGTATTGCGATGCCCTGTCTGGGTCTTGACTCTTTGAGAGCTTGTATTTCAGAGATGAAAAAAGTTAATTTCATTTTGTAACTTCTAGGTGGAAGGAATCGATGCCCATTATAGTTGGAAAACGGATTTAGGACATAAAATCGGCAATTGTGGTCCCCAGAGGCCAAAAAGGGGCCAAAAATCCATTGGTCAGTGCGTATGTATGTACGGTCCCCTGCGTTTCACAACCGTAAGTCTCAGAGCTACGAAATTCGAAACTTAAGCTCGATATAGGTGAGAAGGAGTACAACAAGCTTTTGTTTAAAATCGGAAAACCTGAAGTGGACATTTACATGAAAGATGTTTCGTTTTTTTTTTGATTTTCTCAAAAATGGCTCTAACGATTTTTTTAAAAATTACTGTATTTATCAAGTGTCATGAATTATTAGTTGTGTCAAATTTTTAATCCGATTGTAAAAAAGGAAGGGGGTGTCGTAAAATTAATATTTTAATCGTTCATATCTCGTCTTCGGAAAGTCGCAGAGCCTTGAAATTTGAAACTTAAGCTATCTAGAGGCTACAAGAAGTATAACAAGATTTTGGCTAAAATAGAAAAACCGGAAGTTGATGTTTACCTACGTAAGAATGTACCCCCTTCGTTTCGCAGCCATATGTCTTAGAGATACAAAATTGGAAACTTAAGCTCGATATAGGCAATAGGCTAGAAGGAGTACAGCAAATTTTTGGTTGAAATTTTAATTATTGCAGTTAGACGAAAAAGGCTAATTTTTATTTTCAACTTCTATACGCCGATAAGACCAAGACAGAGTGACGTGTAAAATCGTAAAACTCAAAAATATTCTAATTTAAATAATTGCATCTTTGAGCTTTCAAGATGAGAAAATCGACATAGAAGTTCAGAATTAATTAATCAAGTATTATTATTTTTCAAATAATCAATTTTCTCTCCTTCCAAAGCTCAAGATCTATTTAATTAAATCTGAGCATTATGAGTTTTTCCTAAAATTTTACACTGTCTTGGTCTTATCAGCGTCTAAAAGTTGAAAATCAAAATTAACCCTTTTAGTCTATCTTAAGAATTCAACCCACACTTGAAAACGACTCCAGAAATAGGAGTCAAAACGTCACGTATTCTAATGAGTTTATTTATTTTAATAACTTCCATATAAATGATATTTTCCGAGATATTAATCATTTAAACATAAAAAATAAATGCCGATATTAGATTCTATAAAAAATCAAAAGAGGAGGTGAAACAATTTTTCTGACATAAAAATAATCGATAACAGCTCTCTGTTTTAAGTTGACCATCGCTTTTATTACATAAGACTTTTATGTTTTTATTTTTATTCAACCATCTGTTTTGGTTTTATATAATACATTTCCTTATTATGTACAAATATAAAATGGCTACTTAGTACAAAATTCATTCTGTAATGGAAATTCGTCTCTTGTTAGGGATCACTTTTTAAAGAACATATATATATATATATTGTTGTGAGCCGACAATATTTTCCTTGGAAATATAAATATGAATTATTTTTAAGGGAATGTTTGGCGGTCCCTTTGATCCCTTTTTGACAATTGGAAAGCGCACTTGACAATTACAGCTTACTGGACCCAAGTCGGATAGCTTTAAAGCAAGTCATAAATAATTGTCAATGCCTTTTGGCCCACATGTGTGTGTTCGGTGAATTTTCAGCCAGAGGATGCTTTCCAAAAAAGGACCCTTCATTTTTGAAAATTTCATTTTTAATTCATCAATAATCGCTTAATATAATTTTTCAAATTTCACATTAGATTTTTTTTCATTTGATATTAAAGCAGACACAGTGGACAGTCTATCTTCAGTTTGGTTACTTCCAGGGGCATGTAAAAATAATCCACCATTCTATCTTAGAGGCTCTTTCTGGGTTCTTTCAATAAATATTTTTTTGGTTCCTAATATAAAATAATTAGTTTGGATGTAAAAATTACGATATCTATTGTTTACGTGTACGGCTTGCACTTAGCCTCTTTGTTTTTATTAAAATTTTATCTACCCAATTATAAAATATTTTTTTTTTGAAGTTCTCATAATAATGTATTCATTTTTTTTTAATTTTCGAGTATCCAGCTTTTTTGATGTTGAATGTACAAATAGATGCTAGGCAGGAACGCGGGCGCGCCTTCCGTTCGTGCGGTAGCCATACCCTTAACTGATATGCCAATTTAGTTGTATAAATTCCAGAGGCTCCCAGATCGAGATGTGGCTATTAAATGACCGGACTGATGCTGCCTACTGGAAAACAGCGAGCGTGCCGCGACAGGTTTGAACATGATTGTGCCTGTTGATGCTTCCCCCACCCTCTGCTCACTAGACAAGCCTTAAGGTCAGGTTTGTCTGTAAAACAATTTTAAAATAAGGTAGACAAAATATTTTTTAAAAAAAGCGGCTAAGTGCAATAAAATACTTCTGCCAAAACATCTTTTAGTTCATCATTCAAAATTAATTTTCCATAAGATAGCGAAAATTATTCAAATATGAAATCTGGAAAATTCTATTCATATTCTAACGTTAAAAAGTCCCATAAATTTTAAATTAAAGCTATATAATTTTATTTCCTTCTATTTTAGAGAAGATATTTAATTGCGTCTTTGTTGATATACAATATTCTATTTTATATATCTAATAGTAAAAGTTAATTATATATTTTACTTTTACTCTTATTTCATAAAGGAAAGTGAGAAAATGAGAGAAAGAGAAATCTGACTATAAATAAGAAAATTAATTGACTTGGTTAGCTTACAAGCAGCCAAGTGAATGATAAGCTTTAAGAGATTCCTCCAGGTGGCAGCAGTGGCAAAGCTACGCCTGATAGATCTATCATAGAAATCTAGACAAATCTGAATTTTTAGGGTTCTATTAATAAAGTCAAAAGGCTTTAGAGCAGGGGTGTCCAACCTTTTGCCTTACACGGGCCGCATTTGAAGAAAAGAAATTGTCTCGGATCGCTGATAAACTATTATAATTCTATTAATATTTATTATTCAAAAAAGATAGTTAATAATATAGAAAGAACTTTATTATTTTCTTAGCTCATAGGGAGCTTCTAATTTTACTTTTCGAAAATTTTATAATTGAAAATTGCTTCTCGTATATGTAAATACATAAGTACCTACATACTTACAAAAAGTGATATTTTGTATTAGTATTTGTTTATATTACTTTACCATACAGGGTATGGTCAAGTATTGTAATCGTGCATGAAAAAAGTGGTTTTTTCCTTCTTTTTTCGAAATATCTCAAAAACGGCTGAAATCATTTTGAATAAAAAAATTGAGCAAAACCATGGCGTTTTGGTTTAAAAAAGCCCTAATTATTAAACATCGAAGAAATTATATTTTTCGAGATATTAATTGTTTTGCCAAAATGTCTGTTAGTTAGTACGTTGCCAAATTTTGTGTACGCTCTAGCTCAAAAACTAGTGTGAATATCAAAACGAAATTTCACAAGTAGTTTTGATGCATTGAGATTAAAAACTGAATAGTTGAAATCGAACTCAAAATTAAGGGGAGGGGGGGGGTTAAAAATGTAAAAATATAAAAGACTTTCGAACTAAAATAAGTTCATGTAGCCCCCCCCCCCCACCCCCAAGGCCAGGGCTCATGGGATGAGTAACGGCAACGACAAAACTTTTCTTATGGCAAACTACCCGTAATTAAATATATTTCATATGTTTAATCAAGGATTATGTTTTTTTTTTACTTGCTTGAAGTACCTTTTTACTCCAGTTAAATTGTTGTCTAAAGGGCCCCTCGCGGGAAAGTTGATTTTTTGATTATATATGTTTTTTGGTGTGCTGAATCCGAATCTGAGATTTGCTAACAAAATTTCGTGATAGAACATTGTCAAAAATACAAAAAAAATGTAAAAAAATCTCATTTTTTGGCATTTTTTCAACTTTTCGTAAATAAACTTCCTTTTCAAAATGAAAGTTCATAAAATTTCCTACAAATGATTGATCCGAATCCTCAAAAGTGTCATTGAATCTATAAATCTAAGAGATTCATAAAAAATAGTCCAAGTAAACGTTCAAGTCAACAAAATTTCCTAGAGAATGAGATAGAAATCAAGTTTCTAGGATGAGTGGTTTTCATTTTATGAAGGAAAAACTATGATTTTTTGCAAAAAATTGCAGTTTTTCAAAAATTCAAACTCATTGCGGCACAGGTTACAATTATCCATTTAAGATGAAACTTTCTTTCAATTGTATCAAATTTAATCTAGATTAAAAATGTATAGAATGGTCTTTCATGGTTAAAATGGAAAAAATCCAATAAAGTGCGAGTTTTTGGAATTTGCCGAAACAGAAAAAATACGCCAATTTTCAACTAGCGCTTGAGCCCGAACGGTTTGTCGGAGAAAAAAAAACCTGAATAATAAAATTTGTAGAAAACTTCATGAACTTTTATTTTGAATAGGAAGCTTATTTACGAAAAGTTGATAGTTTTCAAGTTATAACCAAAAAAACCACCAAAAAATGAGATTTTTTTACATTTTTTTGCATTTTTGACAATGTTCCGTCACGAAATTTTGTCAACAAGCCTCAGATTCGTATTCAGCACACCAAAAAACATAAAAGGGTCGAAGAAATTACAACTACCCCAAAACTTTGCGACTAAAAACACAATTTAACTGGACTATTTATTTTAATAAAAAAAATTCCCACTAAATAAAATATTTTGCTTTGTGGATTGACCCCCCGCCCCCAATGGAAATTTTATGTCTACGCCACTGCATGTAGCGATCCAAGTCCACCTGGCCTATATTTTTTTTTTCAAATTTCATTAATAATTGGAAAAGTGATGATAGAGGGACCCTTATCAACTTTGACCTAAAATTCAAGAGTACAAAATGAAACTTTTTTCGAGTTTCTTTGACGAAATTATAATTTCCTATATCTTTGTATTATACTCTACTAGAAATAAGTATAATCCCTTCAAAATTCAAATTTTTATTTTCTAAAAAACTTTGAAGAGTGATGATAAGGGGGACCCTTATCAACTTTGACCTAAAATTCACAGGGCACAAATTGAAACTTTTTTCGAGTTTATTTGGCGAAATTATAATTATAATTATAGGCCAAAGCCTATAGAGAAGATGAAGAAGAAGATTAATAATAAGAAAATTCGTCCTGAAACGTTTGGACTTTTAATAAACATTTCCAGATTGATTTATAAAAGTATTTTTATTTATTTTATATAAATATACACACTGGTATATATGTATTAACTTGTGTGCCTTGGTATTTGAGTCCGGCTCGCACTTGTCCGGCTTATTTTTCTTCACCTTAATAACATTTCTCCTCTTCTCTCTAAGAGTTAACTCATGTTAAAGTTTTTTTTTCTATATAATTTCACATTCAATCCTTTTGAAACGGATAGATATTTTACATAACAATTTAAGATAATAATAATGATAAGTCTAAATTCTATTAGATTCTTATTCTAATATATTCCAAAGGGGGAAACAAGTTCCAAAACGTTAACACAAATTAACGCAACCCTTTTTTCTCTACTTCTTATTTACTAAATTCCCGCCCTAGAACTTCCTCTTCGCCCCTCTACCCTTCCTTTTTCTATCTTCGTACCCCATACCCCCCTTGTTTAAACAAGAAGCCACATAATTGATAACATATACATATATATATATAATAGATATATACATTCATAACGGTGTTGATGTCGTTGTAATCCGGATTGTTCGAGTGGTCAGGTGTAATTTTTTCCCTATCCCCTTTAGGTAAGACTTTAGTCCGGTTCTAGTTTCAAGTTCAAAGACCGAATAAACCTTTTTTTCTTTCTATATTATTATATAATAAAGAAGTTATATATATATATATAATATAAATGAGAGTAAAAAAATGAATCTGAAGAAAAAAGTGAAAACTATTTTTTTTATCTAATCAAACATAGATCTATGGTATATAGAACCGAACCTGGGAAAAGTTTTATAACTGAAAATTTAGTTACCAGACGGCTTTGTGCATTTTTTTTAATCGAACCGAGATCTATATAGAACCGAACCGGACTGAAATGTAGTGTAGAGCAGTGTTCCGCAAAATGTGTCGCGGTACACTGGTGTACTGTGGTCATTAGTTGGTGAGCCTCGGAAAATGTCAAGTTTTGTTAAGATAATGCACCTCCACATAGCTGAGAGTTATGCGAGTAGCCTTATCAGCCTTATTGCTCCAAATTTTGATCGCCTGTGCTCAGTTAAGCAGGCTCACATTTCTCATTAAACATCTTCTTATATCATATAGATTTTAATAATAAATAAATATTAAATAAACATTGTTTTTTTTTCTTTGGTGTACCTTTAAAATTTGTTGATTTGGTAAGTGTACCTTGAACAAAAAAAGATTGCGGAACACTGGTGCAGACTACATTTCAGTCAAAAATTCAATTAACAATAGGTCAGATTTACATTGTTTTTCAAATATTTATCAAAAAAACATTAAAGAAAATAATTTTTCATAAATATTTATATTTTTACTTTACCATACAGAGTTTGGTCAAGTATTGTAATAGTGCATGAAAAAAGTGTTTTTTAGCTTCTTTTTTCCGAAATGTTTCCAAAACGGCTGAAACTATTTTGATTAAAATAATTGGGCGAAGCCATGGCATTTCGCTCTACAATAATTTTTAGAAAAAAAACCTTCTTCAAAAAAATTAAATTCAACAAATAAAATAATAAGAACTCAAAAATAAAATAAAATGCACTAAAAGGTATAAAATAATTATCTAATTTAGTTACAACTAAACGATGAAAATGTTACATGATCACTTTTTGAAGTCGGTGCCAAACATATACATTTTATGAATCGCAGTCAACGGATCTTAGTACGTTTGGTGTGTAACGAAGACAACATCACGTAATCTCGCTTATATAGTTTGTTTGGCACCGACTTCAAAAAGTGATTTCATGTAAAAATTTCGTCGTTTAGTTGTAACTAAATTAGATAATTATTTTATACCTTTTAATGCATTTTATTTTATTTTTGAGTTCTTATTATTTTATTTGTTGAATTTAATTTTTTTGAAGTCGGTTTTTTTTCTAAAAATTATTTTTATTTTTCTCTTTTTAGTGATGTTAAGAATAGTGTCGTAAGGTAGTTCATTCGCGACAATCCAAACAACAAGTTTTAGCCTTGTAACCACTCTATAAATATGAACGGTGCTAAAATTTTAGGTTATGTTTTTTTAATGTGACTGTACTTATCACACTACTTACTATATCTTTTTTTTGAATGAATCGTTTCCAAGCAATTGCTCTTATATCCCCTCCGCTAAAAATAATCGCCCAAATATGTATTTTTTTTAATTTTTTATCAAAACTATGAGGTAAATAATTTCAATTTTTTTTAAGTTACTCTGAATATATTAAAATTAAAAAATTAAAATCGATTTATAAACAAAGAAGTTATGCTCGAACAATTGAACAAAATAGGTCCATTACCAATGAAATTTATATGAAACCAATCGGAAACTATACTGAACCCAATGTAAAAAAAATCATCAAAATCGGTTCACAATTGACGAAGAAATCAGGTAACATAGATACAAAAAAAAAAATCAGTCTAATCGAGAACCTCCTCCTTTTTTGAAGTCGGCTAAAAATATAGCAGATTTCTCCTTCACAGAGAAAATATGCTCTAAGCCAACTAATTGAGATGCTCATCAGTTTCACGATATTTGATATAAAATAAAAATTTATTCCAAGGTTACTAGCGATTAGATATTTTCTATCTCTTTCTAGTTTTACTTTTATTACACTTAAATATAAAAGAGTAAAAAAATAAATAGACTAATCTCTGGCTGGCTTCTGTTGCAAATGGCTCTCGTCAGATGCAAGAAAGAGAAAGAAAAGGTGGCTTTGATAAAATGCATCAGAATGTCTCCTCTGTCTTGAGGTATGTGTATGTGTTAGTAAGCATGTGTGGTGCACTTCCTGTTGGAATGAAGGGTGTGCAGCATCTATCTTCTATAAACCACAAACTGAAGGAGAGGAGGCAGGTGTGGGTCGAGAAACATCCCCCTTCTTCATTTGAGACACCGGAAGACCAGAATGAGGGATGCAGGGGGGGGGGGGGGCTAAAAACGAAAAAGAAAAGCCATAAGGCGCACACACTCGCTCACCTCCATCAACTGCACCGGATTCGGATCAGTTTCTTCAAGATCGGATGTCGCTCGCCACAGGAAAAGGAACACAAAACGCCCAATAACGACAACATACCCACGCCCTTTAACCAGAAAGCATTCTTTTATATTTCAACGAAATCATCCCTTAATCGATTCAATTTCTCAAATGATTCCTACCCCTTTTGACTTTTTGATTTATGACTAAATCCAACTCATCGGGATCGTCTAAAGTTACGCCCGTTTTGGGTTTGTAATTGAACATTTAGCCACGCGACGAGAAGAAGGGTTGATTTTTATTCATCAGAATCAGAATCAGGGTGCGGGTACGTTACAATTCTTAGAGATATCAATTACAAGGACATTCAGTGTCCATTTTAGATCACATAATTTAAGGTAATTCTTTCACAAATGCAAAAATTCAAGAAGTCTTTGAAACTTGGAATATAAGTCATTAAAAGCATAATAAACACACTGTTAAAATTTGAAGACGATTTACCACACCAAACATGAAATAATTGGAATTGAAAATGAAATTTTTTACATATGGTAGATTGGGAAAGGGTGGGAAAATGATCCATTATTTTATTTTTTTTCATTGAAGAACTTTCACCATCTTGATGAAAAACCAATATTCTGTAGAATAATATATTCGGAGTAACTTAAAATGAAATTATTTACCACGTATTTTGATAAAAAATAAAAAAAAAACATATTTGGGCGCTTATTTTTAGTGGAGGGGATATAAGATCAATGGCTTGGAAACAATCCATTCATAAATAGAATATAGTAGCGTAAAAAGTACGGTCACGTTAAAAAACATAACCTAAAATTTTAACACCGTTCATATTTATAGAGTGGTTACGAGGCTAAAAGTTTTTGTGTGGATTGTCGCGAAAGAGCCTTCTTAATTTAAAGAGTTCTTTATGGGATTACCTCATTTTATGATAAAAAAAATATATTATTTATGAACCCCACATAAAATTTAACACTCCTAAAATAATTGTTTGATTAAAATTTAATTACAAATTTTGATTTGCTGGAAAATGAATAGATATATTTTGTTATGGTAGATTTTCTCAGTATATGATATTTCAAAATGTTTTTTCTTTCAAATAATCTTCCATTGTAAATTAAAAACAACTGCACAAATTGTTCGAATACTACAAATCAGTGCTGCATCCACTGGGGGTTGGGGAGGCATGACACTTGATAAATATACTAATTTTTAAAAATCGTTAGAGCCGTTTTTGAGAAAATCAAAAAAAAACAAAAAATCTTTCATGAAAATGTAAGCTTCCAGTTTAGCGATTTTAATCAAAAGCTTGCTGTACTCCTTCTAGCCTATATCGAGCATAAGTTTCGAATTTCGTAACTCTAGAGACGTTTATGGTTGCGAAACGCAAGGGGAGTACATACGTAGGCACTGACCAATGGATTTTTGGTCCCCTTTTGGCCTCTGGGGACCACAATTTCCTGTTTTATGTCCTAAATCCGATTTCCAACTATTAAAGGCATCGATTCCATCTACCTAGAAGTTATAAAATTAAATTAACATTTTTCATCTCTGAGATACAAGCTCTCAGTCAGGACCCAGACAGGCCATCGCAATACTTCCCGATTATATTCTATAAATATAAATGTGAAAGTAAAAATGATGACCATACAAAATATCTACATAAATATATAATTAAAGTTTATTCAATTAAAATTAAAAAATAGTTAAAATGATTGGGAAAACAAAAAATTTTAAGACTAAAAAAAATAAAGTAAAAAACTTATAGTAGACAAATTGAAAGTTTTTGTGCCGAGGGTAGCAGAATTTTTATATATTGAAGTAGACAAACTCTTTTATTGTCTCCTTCAATATAGTAGACAAACTTATATTAAAAAAAAAACTTATTAATCTGTCATTTTTGATGTTTTTAACTTCTCTGTTAAGGAGGTTCTTTCGCGACAATCCACACAACAAGTTTTAGCCTCGTAACCACTCTATAAATATGAACGGTGCTAAAATTTTAGGTTATGTTTTTTAAAGTGACTGTCCATTCACACTACGAAATCTCTATATGGATACACACATACTTGCCGGATCGTTTTCAAGCCATTGTGCTTATATCCCCTCTACTAAAAATAATCGCCCAAAATTGTTTTGTTTTTTTGTTTTTTTATCAAAACTAAAAGGTAAATAATTTCAATTTTTTTTTAAGTTACTCCGAATATATTATTCTAACAAATATTAGTTTTTCATCAAGATGGTGAAAGTCCTTCAATGAAAAAAATAAAATAATGGTCATATCCCCATCCTTTCCCTATCTACCCTATGTTAAAAATGTCATTTTTATTTGCAATTATTTTATGTTTGGTGTGGTAAATCGTCTTCAAATTTTAACAGTATGTGTATTATGCTTTTAATGACGTTTATTCCAAGTTTCAAAGACTTTTTGAATTTTTGCATTTGTGAAAGAACTAGCTTAAGCAAAAAAAGCTAAAACTGTTTTTGCGAGCTTTGTTTGACTTCTGCAATTTTTTTATAGCTTCATCAAAATTAAAGGCCTTCGGAGCCCACGCTGATCAGAGACCCGGTGCGATCTGCCCCTGCAACTCCTTATTTTGAAGATAAGCTATTTCAGTTTGGTAAGCTAAATGCCCCATCCTAGATTGAACAAATTTATTTGTAAGTTTCCTATTTATAAGTCTGGGAATGGATTTGGGGCAAGGGTAGAAAGGGTGGGTGGTTGGAAGCACGAGGGTGGTTTCATCCACCCTTCCCGCCCCCACCTCTGTTTGTTTTGTCCAAATGGAAATTGGAGGTGAACTGATTCGGTTCCCACGGCCAACCAAGGGGTGAGAACAGACAGGAAGTACCGCCGTCGGAACTTCTCTTCTCCCCATTGGGGCTCTTTAGCACCCCCGCGTGCGCCAGCGCTCATTTCCACCCTAAGCCTAGTTTTCTTCCTAGGCAAGTCACGTGCATCTCATTCTCCCAAATACTCAACTAATTACACGCGGTTGACAGCAGAGTAAAGCGGGGCAACGGAAGAACACAACAACAACAACAACATCCAGAGGGTGGATGGGACTTTTAGGGCGGGAAATGATTTTTTTCTCTCTTTCTTGCTTTTAATGAATGGATGGAAATGAATGGAACGAGGGGCCAGGGGGGAAGGTATGAATATTTAAGAGTGAAATGCAAATCAGTGCTGGTGGCTGGAATTAATCCATTTCCGCAGGAAACGCCAGGCATCCGAAACAGGTAGAGCGAAAAAATAATGGGATTACAGTCCATGAGAGAAAAACAGAAGAATCAAAACCATACAGGTGTAGAAATAATGAACGAAACCACACAATAGACGGGTGTGCATTTTACACATTTTTCGATTACTTCTTAATTTCTAAAGAAATCAATATTTACTAAATATTTTCCCAGTTAGAAAAAAAAGTATTTTTTTTTTAACATCGACGATACTTTGAGAATTTTTGTGATTTAACAATTTTTTTTCTTAGTTTTTTAGTTTGAAATTTTATAATTTTAATTTTTTAAAAACTCAATACAACAAAACTCCTACTACTACTACTAGACTACTTACCTTGTTGATTTCATATTTAATTAACTATTTTCATACTTAACCACCGTTCAAATACTTAATCACGGTTTAAATACTTAACCCTCCATTTTCGTACTTACATCCTCGTTTTCCTAATTAACTCGCTGTTTAATATACTTACCTTGTTGATTTCATATTTAATTAGCTGTTTTCATTCTTAACTCAAGGTTTAAATACTTAACTTTCAGTTTTCTTAGTAAACTCCTCGTTTTTCCAATTAACTTGCTGTTTACATACTTACCTTGTTGATTTAATATTTAATTAGCTATTTTCATACTTAACCACAGTTCAAATACTTAAGCACGGTTTCAATACTTAACCACGGTTCAAATGCTTAACCATCGTTTAAATACTTAACTCTCAGTTTTCTTAGTTAACTCGCTGTTTACATACTTACCTTGTTGATTTCATATCTAATAACCTGTTTTCATACTCAACTCAAGGTTTAAATACTTAACTCTCAATTTTCTTAGTTAAATCCTAGTTTTCCTAATTATCTCGCTGTTTACATACTTATCTTGTTGATTACATATTTAGTTAGCTGTTTTCATACTTAACTCCCGGTTTAAATACTTAACTATCCATTTCCCTACTTACCTCCTCGTTTTCATACTTAACCTTCCGTTTAAATACTCAACTCCCCGTTCTCATACATTTCAAAAAAAGGAGGAGGTTCTCAATTCGACTGATTTTTTTGTATCTATGTTATTCGATTTCTTCTCCAATTGTGAACCGATTTTGATGATTTTTTTGCTTTGGATTTAGTATAGTTTCCGATTGGTACCATATGAATTTGGTCAAGTTCTGACGATATGATCAATATCAAAATAGCGGAAATCTTCAATTCATATGAGCAAATAATCGAAATTATAATAAAGCTATTTTCATACTTAACTACGGTTCAAATACTTAATCACGGTTTAAATACTTGACTCTCCATTTTCCTACTTACCTCCTGGTTTTCCTAATTAACTCGCTGTTTACATACTTACCTTATTGATTTCATATTTAATTGTTTTCATACTTAACCACTGTTCAAATAAAAAAATAAACTTTTTTCATTCACGATAACAATAGTTGACCATACTCTCTCTGTATGATAAAGTAAAATACTTTGTTTAGTAAAAAATTTATTAGCTAAATCTAAATAATTCAAAGGCAAATAAATATGTAAATATGTAGAATTTCTTAAAGGGAGGCCTCTTATTTTACCAATCTGATAGCTTTCAATAGAATGCAAAAATAATTTCTCATTATATGAAGAAGCATTTATAAAAATCTCTCAATAGTAACACTCCACCAAGTCCCTATTAATAAACTAGCCACAATTAGTTACTACAATTAAGAATATTTCTACAATGAGAGAAGCCCCTGGCTCGCTCGCTATGCACTCAATTTGCATGGCTAGACATGCAAGCAAGAACTTTAAGTGTGTGTTTCCAGTGGATGGGAAATTGAAATGGTCGGGTACCCATGCAGCTACCCAGAGCAGAGTACACGTGAGAGAGCAGATTGGAGGTGCAATTGCTGCACCGGCGATTCCCTCTCCCTGATACATACTAATAAGTCCACTCCCTCCCACTCACATGAACTTACAATAGAAAAATACTCGTGAGAAAATCAAAAGCATTATATAATCCACAAACTGCATTTATTAACATTCAAAAAAAAAATAAAGAAATAAAATCCAAGATTAAATCTCTGGTAGCTGAAATGGAAATCAACACCGAGACCAGAAAATTGAATCAAATACAAGATCGAATTGAAAAAGATTTTGTTTTGCCGAGAATAGCACAGTTGTTGAATCATAAAGAGAAAATAAAGAAGTTGTCCTCTGCTTGACGCAAATAAACATACACATAAATATGTCAAATATAAATATTATCAGTGGCGTGCGGTTCATGGATGCTGTGCATCCCTAAAATTTCAAATATTTCTATAAAAAAGATTTTGTTTTGAAAAGTATACCTATTGGTTCTCGAAATGAAATAAACTTGTTCCATAGTTTCAAGGGGCAATTAAAATTAATGATTTTCCAGAAAAGGGTGCGCATAGAAGGTCTGAAGTCCCTGGGTGGTATATCTTCCAGTTCAAGCATGTCAAAGAGAAGTCCAGAAGAGTTTTAGTCGAATAAAAGTTGTTCTAACTGAGGAACTATTAATAATACAAAAAAGGAATAAATAAAGACGATTCGGGAATCTTTGGACTAATCCATTTCTAAGGACTCTCAATATATAAGATCGGAAATAACTATAGACAAGTCATAGCTTGCTTAAAGCAATAGAATTAGGAGAAATTTCAGATTTTCTTATAGGACTGGCTGCTGATTCATTGTGGAATATGGTCGATTTCCATCTCAGCGCGACTGTGGGGTTTAAGTCACAAGATTTAAATTCTGAATTCTACCCTCACACGCACAAAGCAGTATCCATTTGGGAGATCCCAAAATACATTTAAAAAAATCTAATGTTTAATTTGAAAAATTATGAAAATGATGCCGTATTCGGTGAAATTTTTAAATAAAGTAAAAAAATAAAGATAAATATTATATGAAATATTCATTTACCATGAGTTAAGATTTCTAGGTCACTTGTTTCACATTAAAAATGTGAATATTTCATATAATATTTATTTACTTTTATCTTTATTAAAGATGTTTCACCTTGCACCAACCCTACAATCCCTATTAATTATTAAATGTAAAAAAAAGCGAAGATTAAAATAAAATTTCAAAAAAGGAAGAATACTATTTTGGGCAGCAGACACTGGTTGGAGAGTCACCGACCGCCACTGATTCTATCAAATTTTTCAGTTTTTCGGTAAAAACATTAATTTTTTTAGTAATGAAGCTGTCGAAGCTTTTATTTTTGTGATTAATTTGATTAAAGTTTGAGTTTTTATTTAAATCACACATGTTTAATTATAATTATTTATTGAAACAAATAATTACAATTTAAATAAAAACTCAAACTTTAAATTATTTATTTATTTATTTATTAAAAAAAAAACTGATTTATTCTGAGTTCACCGCATGACTTACACTTATAGTTCAACACAAAATGTATGTCACCACACGACTTTCACATTCTCACTTATTTGAAATCGTCGCGACAATCCTAATTTACACACCCGTCCTTTCTCAAAAACAAAACGAAAAAATATGATTTTCTTATAGAATTGTCTCATAATTAAAAGGAGATTAATTGCCAATGAACTCAAAATAAATAGCCCCCCTATTCTTTCCCCATTCTTTTCCGTTCTTTCCTAAATAATTATACATTTATTTTAAACTATATGGCATGGCAATATCTTTTAATTTAAAATCTGAAGGATCAGCCAATCACTTAATTTTTATTTGTACTAAATTTAAAAGAGAATCGAACAAGTTATTAAATTATTTATTTCCCTCTGGCTTGACTGCGCCTTTTAATATTACGAATCTGCTGGCTTTAGAAGAGGAAGAAATTTTACATAAAGTAGCCTTTTTTTTCATCACTTGCAAAATTGAGTTATAAATTAGAAACATAGGAGAAGGTGGGGTAAGACGGGGACCTTAAGGTTTGAAGTCGAAAAACTAAATATACATCACAGAAATTAGGAACTTTATTTATTAACTAAATCAGTCTTCCCTCTATTAGATTATAATAAAAAAATAAATAAAAACTTTTATATTTTTTTGAATAATGAAAAAAAAACACAAAAAAAGTATTTTGCCCCATCTTGCCCCACCTTTGGGGTAAGATGGGGTCCCCCTTGGACAAGATGGTCTTAAACATTTTAGTCATCATTATCTTTACAAAAAGGACAAGTATGAACTGGATCTTCATCCTCATCATCGACGCCAGTGCAGCCGCAATGTGCCCACCTCCCGCATTGCTGACAGGTAACCTACCCTTCCCGAGATTTAGAGTATAAACACTTGCAATAAAGATACTCAGTGTCTTCTGTCTCACTATCTAATTCATTATTCTGTTTCTTTGTTTTTTTGCAGTTTTTTCTTCTTTCCCATCGCTATCTTATCATTTAGTTTTTCTTGTAATTCTTTCTTGGAGGGAGAAGAAGTTATTTCGACTGTTTTTCACCTTTTGCGCACTTGTCTTTTTCTTCTTTGGTTAATTCGCGGAATCGGCATCATAAGCCTGGGTTTAACGAGATGAAATGAAGTACTAGGTCTTGGCTGTTCCTGTGGCTGAAGTGACGTTGTGGATGGCTGATTAAGCACAGATGATTGAACATGCTATGGGACATTAATTTGAGAAGCACTACTGATTTCCTGGCTCTAATGGTGCTTGGTTGATTGGAGGAAAAATTAATATTAGAATGAGAAGGACCACTAACAGGCAAATTAGAAGGTGGCGACGCGATGTTAACCTGAAATGAATTTGGCTGATCTCGAGACTGTTGAATATAAGAATTGGTTGCCTGATTGCTGGTTGTGTTAAGAGGAGAATCAGGGGATTCTAGCGCCATTAGAACACAAGGCGGCGTAGTTAGTTGTGAAGTAGACGGTGTCGGCTCTAAATCAATTTCAGTAGCCTCAGCAGCAACAAAATCAATATTGTAATTAGTTTAAATAAAACCTACCTAAATAGTTTCATATACACTAAATATCGGGGTAAGATGGGGTACCCGGTACCCCATTTTGCCCCAACGAGACTTTGTAAGCTAAACATTTTTTTGAAGTTATAAATTGACAAGTAATCGTGTAAATGTTTAGTCTAAAATCAAGTTTAAAGTACAGGGATTGCGATAAAACTTTGCTATCTACATGAAAACCTATGTATTTCTGACAGTCACGCTCGAAACACACTCTAAAAATAACATCAAATACCTAAAAAATCGTTTTTTACTCACAGCAAAGTCTTATGCTCCGCTCAGATTTTCGTTATCGGTGCACTGAAAAGTTTCAAGATAAAACCATAAGATGTCCTTTGTAGTTTTATTAAAACTGTTTTAGTTTTGAGATATAGGGGGGCCACATCTTGCCTCTCTATCCCGTCTTACCCCCCACCCTTCCCCTATTTAACAGTTTTTTTCATTCTTCAATTGTATGGTACCATCATTTTTTCACTTTGAATTATAGAATCATTAATTGCGTGGCTGTATGGGCATAGTTCTCTAAAGCCAAAAAAGAAAAAAAGAAAAATTTAAAATCACTAGACATCGAATTTTTTTAACGTTTTTTTTTCATGGATATAAATGAACTTTTTCTTGAACTTTTCTAGAAAAATATTAGTAAAAATAATAAATTCTTATGTTGGATTCTTTTAAAAGATAATTTTAAATGCCGAAATGAAATAAGATGTTTTTTTTCTCGACAGTGACGATGGATATGCATTATGCACATCTGGAAATGGCGCAGTTGCCTGCCGATCTCCTTCTTCCCTTTCTCTCTTCCAATATGATCTTTTAACCTGAAATAAATTTTTTTATTTTTTTATTTTTTGGAGAGATGAATCATACGAGAGTGTGGGGGGTGTGGGGGGAGAATAAGGGGCGTGTCGTGTAATATGTCACGTAATATGAGTGGGATTGAAAAAGAAGATGAACAAGAGGTGGAATTGGCTGGTGAATTTCAACGGACCTAGGTTAACACTCTCTCTGAGGTCTGGCTGCCTCCAATGACACCCGATCGGCCACTCCTGTTCATTCGCTAACCATATGACGTCATTGACATCCTAGAATAGCACATTTCGGAAATTATACTCCCTCTATGGATATCACTTTCGGCTTTAATTTACATTCCCTCTTTCTCTCACTATTTCCCGTTTTATAATCAACACAAAATTATTATTATTACACCGGTCAACACAATTTTTTTTCCTAAAGTTGTAAATATCAAATTTGTGTTCCTTTTACGTAAATAAATTATAATTTTAAAAAACTAAAAAACACGCTTTTGTCAGTAATTCTCTAAAAAGTACAAAATAATGTAATAGTCCAATAAACATAAGTCAAAAAGCGTGGGGCACTTTGTCGAAATTAATTAAAGCTACATGCTTCTGCGCCCCACGCTTTTTGACTTTATGTTTATTAGGTTATTACATTATTTTGTACTTTTTAGAGAATTACTGACAAAAGCGTGTTTTTTAGTTTTTTTAAAATTATAATTTATTTTTTTACTTTTTAGTCTTAATTATTTTTATATTGAAAAGTTTGCGGAATTTAACAGAATGAAATGTTTTTATTTTTATATAATTTCATTTAAATTGAGTAGGTAAACAAATATTTTTATAGAAAACTGCTTGTGGAATTTAACAGAAAAAATCGAGCCCAAACATTTCATTCTGTTAAATTCCGCAAACTTTTCAATATAAAAATAATTACGCTAAAAAGTAAAAAAATAAATTATAATTTTAAAAAACTAAAAAACACGCTTTTGTCAGTAATTCTCTAAAAAGTACAAAATAATGTAATAACCTAATAAACATAAAGTCAAAAAGCGTTACATACATACATACAAACATACAGGTGAAACTAATAAAAGCGTGTTAAAAATGAAGGGAAAAATTGATTTTTTTTTAAAGTTTTCTTTTGTAGTGGTTATAATAATAATAAACGGCGAAAACATTTTGACCTATTTTCGAGTCCCATTAGATATTAAACAGCAATATTTGAAATCAAAATATTTTGTTGACGTAATAGAAAACAGCTTCCTCTTTGACTTTCAAATTACCACTTGTTTGTAACTCAATTAGAACTCGAGTTATAACTAAAAAACTAAGACTATATGTTATTATCTATGTTTATTATCCTTTTAATCACGTTGTTTTAGTTTTTTAGGTATAACTCGAGTTCTAATTGAGCTAAAAACAAGAGGTAATTTGAAAATCAAAGAGGAAGCTTTCTATTTTTATTTTCTATTACGTCAACAAAATAATTTTGATTTCAAATATTGCTGTTTAATATCTAATAGGACTCGAAAATAGGTCAAAATGGCCTTTTTTCGTCGTTTAATATTATTATAACCACTACAAAAGCAAACTTTATATGGAATATAGGTATTTTTCCTTTATTTTGATCCACACTGAATAGAATAATCATGAAATAAATCTTAGGACAAGGAAAAAAAAATTTGTTGCCCTTTGTTATTATTGGCTCCCGGAAATTTTATAACTTAAAGGGTTTTTTTAGTCACACAAAACAAATCTTCTTCTTCTTCTTCGGAACGGGCGTCGGCTCCTCTCCACATATACCTGTGCTGAGTGTGTTTAGTTGTTTTACACAGATATACGGGACCTACTTTTTAACGCCGGTTCCGAACGGCTAGTTTGGAGAGGTTGTCTAGGCAATTATAGTCTTTGTAGTTTGCCATTCCTTTCCAAGAGGAGGCGACTGCAAATATCTGCCTAGACTCAGTCTCGGACCAGCATACTTGAGGACAACGGCCCGATAGTCTAACCACTGACCCACAGTCGCCTCTTACGAAATAAATAAATACAACAATTTTTAACAACTATTATTATTTATTTGATTAATTTACCAGACAGTTTCGGTCACCCCTGGTTGACAATCTTCAGTAATAGTCAAATATATATAATCTATGGAGATCAAAATAGATTCTAATTTTCAAATCAATTACAAAGATTTATGAATGATTGAAATATCTATTTTAGTAAAGTAAGGATTATATTTATTCAAAGTGACAAATTCCAAATCTTGAACGAAATTTACTACTAAAGTCCAACCAGGGATGACACTGAAACTGTCTTGTAAATTAATCAAATTAATAATAATTGATACAAATTATTGGATTTATCTATTCGGTGTGAATAAAAAAACCCTTTAAGTTATAAAATATTATTATTATTATTATTTACTTTACCATTAATATCTTTACTTTAAGGTAGTTTTTTCGTGACAATACTATCAAAAAGTTAATGCTAGAGTATATAGAACAGACAATAAGGATTCATAATTCATAAGACCAAAACTTTTTGCTGTTTATGTACCACTACTAGCCAATCCCGTGCTCGTTTGATAAATCTGGCAACACTGTCCGAGCTTGTATATATTTTATCATAGAAATGTCAGATAAAGTACATTATAAAGAGAAGTTCTTAATAAGCCATTGAAAGCTGTTGCAAGAATGTGTGAAGCGAAAAAACGTTAAAAAAAGTATTAAAGTTAACCCACTTTTTAGGTTAAATAAATAGTTTGTTGCCAGCTTGTTTTAAGTGTAAATTTTTTCATTATTTATTCATTATTATCTCAGAAACTGTGCTGTAACTATGAATTAAAATTTTCTTATAAAATGTATTAGTTATTGTTTAATGTTGGTTTAGTTTTTTATAACAAAGGTAAGAAGAGTTTCTTAATTATAATTAAATATATGTGTGAACTTTCCGATATCCCGTATAGTGCAATGTATAAGGGTCTGAAAAACTCTATCTTTGGAATTTAATATCTCCGGAACTATATTGTTCATAAATTTCGTTTTTTCCACCAATCGATGCAGAAGTATTTAAATAATAATCTGTCTAAATTTCAAAAAATCCTAAGAAAACCCATATATGGTGAAACAACTACCTTAACAACAAAACAAATTTATCATCAATTTATCAATTTGATATTTGAACCCAGGAGAAATAACAGACAGAATATTTATATAATTAATTAGACTGATAATGAAGATCAATCCTTTACAACTATAGACTTTTATAAATAAATTATATTTAGGTATAACTGTATGCTCATTTGCATAGAGCACAGGGCAATCTCATTGATTTGTCCTTATGGAAATCGTATTCAATCATTCTATGGGCTAAGACTCTCAAACTGTAAAGCAAAGTTCTCCATTCTGGTGGGAATAGAATATCTCATTTAAAATATCTAATCAAGGTGGTTTCAGCAGCAATTTTACCACTAGTAACTGATTGCTAGTCATTTCTCGTTCCTCAAGCCCTACCTATATCACTCATAATTTCTCACAAAGGTCACCGTATGTGAATTCAAATTAAACAAATTTAGGGGAAGGTCAGCCCCTTGTATCTATCTAAAATGACTTCATATAGAACTCCCTAGGTGTGGACATTATATTTTCATACAATACTAATATACCAGTTCTTCATTTAGCCTATTCAAACGCGAAAAGGCGTGTTGCTCAATGTCCACCGTTGCTCTCCAGTCACCTTTAACCTTTTTTAGAAACCCCTCTCCTCCTCCTCTTTCTATAATATTCTGTTAATTGTATTAGTTGTGGTCACCCTTAAAAAAAAGGATCAGTGAGTCATCTGACGCCCGAAGGGTGAGTGTTGAGGTTTAGGGGTGTCCCCCTGGGAAAATATTTAATTTTCTCTCAAAGGGTGAGTCTCTTTATTAAGGAAGATTTAATTCAGGCGCGTGGCTTAGAACCAAACACTCCAATTGCCTCCCCAAGTTCTTTTATTACTGGAGAGCGCAAAAAGTACATCTTTTCCGGAAAAATGTCGCTTAAATAGTGTTGCAAAAAATCTGTTTTGGTCAAAAAAAATCTGTAGTTTTTTTAGATAAATACATAGTTTCTCAATAGCCTTTGTCAGGAAAAATCATTTTTATATTCACGAATTTTATATATGCTGACGAAAAATGCATAATATCTTATTAAAAACAATTTTTATCTTATAATTCAAGTAAAAATGTTTTCATCCTAAAATAAACTGACATGTTCTGTTGTGGCCATCGACTTGACTTTACCATACAACCGTACAACCCGGCCCTCTTGTTAGCTATGCCCCCTGGACCCCCACTCCGCACCACCACCTGTACCTCCACCCTACTTCACCTCACTCCCTCACCCCACCCCCATTCCACCCCAGAATGCCTATATCACCCTCATACTATAACCCATTCCACCCCATCCTCACCCCACCCCCGCACTCAGTTTATGCATTTCTAGCCTTCTAGTGACCCACAGATTATGTATACAAAATTTGGTTGAGTTTGGTCCAAGAGCAAGAATTTTCATTTTTTCACCCTCCCTCTCCCCTTTTTGGGTGGTTTTTTGGCGTAATTTTTTAAACAAAAGTTGTCAGAAATCGCATCCCCTACATCCCTACAACATTGCTTTTATTAGTTTAGGAATTATTTGATACATTTCATTCGTGCGCCCCCCAAACCCCCTTTTGGGGTCAAAATATCAAAACTTTATATAGCTATAAACGTAAGTTGAAAGACATTTGATGCAAATATGAAATTTCATAATAATCCCTTGAGCCGTTTTTACGAGAATCGTGAGCAACTTTTCGCGGAAACCACGGAAACAGACAGACAAATCGACATACATACAGACTGCCAGGAATTTTGTGGAGGGTGTTTTCGTTCATAACTTTGCTTGAAACGTGTGCAACCAAAATTTGGCGTGATTTGGACCAATATACAGACAAAACCTTAATTTTATATATATATATATATATATATATATATATATATATATATATATATATATATATATATATAAATTTAATAAAATTTATAATCATGTAAGGGAGGGGTTAGTTTTTGCATTTTTAATCTTCTGGGGTCCCGCTGATTATGTATACAAAATTTGGTTGAGTTTGGTACAAGGGCCTATATTTTAATTTTTTGACCCCCCCATTTTGGGCGGTTAGTTTTTGCATGTTTAGATTACTGTGAGCCCACTGATTATGTATACAAACTTTGGTTGAGTTTGCTCAAATGACCTAGATTTTCGTTTTTTACCCCTCGCCCCCTTTTGGGCGGTTAATTTTTGCATGTTTAGATTACTGTGGGCCTAGTGATTATAGTATACACAATTTGGTTGAGTTCTGGGGGCCCACAGATTATGTATACAAAATTTGGTTGAGTTTGGTACAAGAGTCTATATTTTTATTTTTTGACCCCCCCCCCTTTTGGGCAGTTAGTTTTTGCATTTTTACACTTCTGGGGTCCCACTAATTATGTATTCGAAATTTGGTTGAGTTTGCTCAAATGGCCTAGATTTTTAATTATTAATCCCTCCTCCAACCCCCTTAATTTTGGGTCGATATTCACCAAAATCTAATCAGATCTTAATCCAACCACCAAAACTACTTGTGAAATTTTGTTTTGATATTCACACTAGTTTTTTTAGCTAGTTCGTCCACAAAATTTGGTAACGCACGTACCTACTAACTAACAGACTAACAGACATTTTGACAAAACAGTTATTATCTCGAAAAATTTTTCGATGTTCACTTATTAGGGCTTTTTTGTAGACAGAAATGCCATGGTTTTGCACAATTTTTTTTATCAAAATAGTTTCAGCCGTTTTTGAGATATTTCGAAAAAAGAAGCAAAAAAAGCACTTTTTTCATAATACTTGACCATACCCTGCATGGTAAAGTAAAAAAAAAGAAATTCGAATCATTATAATATAGGAGCCTATGGAATAGCTGTCGCTAATAAACTTGCGGAGATGACCCTTAAATTCCTAAGCCCTTTGTTAAATGTACCATAATTTGTGTGTGTCGCTAATCAGCTGAAATTTGACACAAAGGGCTTTAATTAAAAACCTGAATCTTTTTGTCTAGTTTCAGCTTTCTAGCTTAATCTCCTTTTAAAGCAGGGGTTCTTAAATTTATGTATTATATGTAGTTCGAAGACCTCCTCATGGACAACGTACTTACCTCCATTTCCAATCTTAAGCATTTTACTTTGTTTTTGAGACTTAATTTCTGGTTCAATAATCTGATAGACACTACGTTACAATAAATATTGGTAAAATTTTATAGAGATGAACATTTTTATTTATCATATAGAATAATAAACATAAAATGAACAATAATAATTAAATTTTTAGTAACTATTGTTTAGTTATGTCAATAACTAGTTAAATAACAACAAATACAAAAAGTCCTGACCATGTAGAATTTTTATTAAATCCGTTATTTGAATAAAAGCGAAAAGTTGGAGGATGTAATGTTTATGTCAAAATTGTTTCGGGGATCCGGGTAATGGGGTACGTGGACCCCAGATTAGGAACCGATGCTTTAAAGAATATACCCTTGCGAAGATAACAAGTTGAAACTCGTAGATATACCTACATATGTAAGAAATGTTGAAAGACAATTTGGAAAGTGTTTGAATGGAATGTAGCGAGAAGAAGAATTCCATAATCAAAGTGGATGATATATGATGATTAATATAAATAAATGAATGGAGGTGTCATTGGACCAGTGTGCCCTTCTCTCTGGGTTAACGAGATGTGGACTCAGTGGCCAGGCATGCACGCAACCGTCTTTCTCTCAGCAAACTGACAAACAATTCAACAGATCTGGATTGGTCCATCAAACCGTTCTCTGCCCCCGCCGCCCACCTTTATTTACCCGGACTTGGCTCTTTCCATCAATGAAGACATTACGGAGATAGGACAATTATAAACTATTGTTTTGGCATTCGTTTTTAAAGTGGCCACCTTACTTACCATTATAATAAAACAAATTTACCTACATCCAATCAGATATTGTACCCCTTGAGAAATATCAGATAAAATATTTCTAATTAAAAAGGCTGATAATGAACGTCAAAACTTCGAAACTAGTCTCTAACAAATAACAATTGAATAGTAAATATATAAAAATTATATATGAATAAATAAACTATATATTCATTATTATAATATACAGAGACTGCTTGAACTCGGATTTCGTCACTAGCGATCATGGTGACTCATAAAATTTAGTGTATGAGCGCATTGCATATACCTAATATGTTTTACGGTCATTATGATTAATAGGTTTTTATGAATAATAACTGGCTATTATCAATACTAACCAACAACCTGCGTTAAAGTGATTAATTTATAAGAACTTATCACATGAACCGACTGTTATGTATAACTATACCAATGAAGTTTGGTCACTGTAATAATTTTTGTGACTCCCCATCTTATTTATGGTACTTTATTTAAGCCTCAGAGTGCACTGGCCAAATTTGAGCATTGACCGTTTACACGAACAATTTCGAGTCAGTTTTGTCCACCCTGCAGCTCAGAGCCCATTTGAGATACAGTGCTGAAATTATACACATATAGGTAATTATGTAATCAATCTTGTAGAGAGAGAGAATACCTAATTTCAATAATAGATCAATAGATTCTGAGATATGAATCTGAGAAAATATCTAATTTTGGCACTGACTGACTTTTTTTATAATGATATTGATACAAGAAGAAGTTGCACCAAGAAGCTACAAAACCTCTGTAGTCCGGTGGACCCTTGTACCGTGAAGTAAAGAAGAGATTTAGGGATTGGGTAGGAGTCGAAGGTATCTGTGGATGCTGGTCTTGAAAGATTGAAGGTTATAAGTTGCTGGAAAGACGTTCGGGGGAAGAGAGTTCCAGTCTCTAGATGTCATAGGGATAAATGAATTGGCGAATGCGTTTGTTAGATTAGTAACCAGTTTAAGGGGTGTTGAATCTTAGAAAATCGTGTATTTCGCGCAAATGTAGCCTTTGGTGGGATTATTGATTTTATGTCGTCAAAACAAAAGCCATGGTAATATCTATAAAAAAGAGAAAGGGCGGAGACAGATCTACGATGGGCTTGGGAGTCGAGCCTGTCAGTTAATGCAGGATCGCCTATCAATCTGATAGCGCGCCTCTGAATTGCATCTAAGGTATTAAGAGAATGCTTAGAGGCCTCTCTCCACAAATGCGAGCAATATTCAAGACAGGGTCGAATTTGAGCCTTGTATAATATAAGGAGTTTAGTGGGGGTGAAAAAGCATTTGGTTTGGAAAAGAAAGCCAAGCTTACATGCTGCAGCTTTTGCTACTGAGATAATATGGTCATTCCAAGAAAGGTCAGAACCTAAGGTGACACCTAACATTGATATTTTATCACGGAATTCCAATGAGGTCGAATCAAAGGAAATGTCAGGAAGGTTCCTATCTACGCGCCTAGAAATTAGACAGCATTGCGTTTTGCCAGCATTAAAGTTTACCAAGTTGTGAGATCCCCATTTTTTAAGCCTGGTTAAATCTAAATTTATCGAGGAAGATATGTTTGCGCGATTGTTTAGTAAGGATTGAGCATTATGGAGGGTGATATCGTCGGCTTAACAATGTATAGATTTGGAGGGTAAGTTTAAAAGGTCATTAATATAGATAATAAAGAGTGTAGGAGAAATGACTGAGCCCTGAGGAAATCCAGCATTAGTATTGAAAGACGAAGATGATATTCCATCAACCTCGACTTTAATAGAGCGATTTGAGAGAAAGCTCTCAAGCAACTGACCTGTCTTGGAATGAACACATCTCCTCTGTGGCGAAATCTGCAGCAAGGAAGATTGGCTTCTTATTCAGGTCCAAGCGATTTTACAAACCCCCACAACTTCTCACCATCTACAAGGCCCAAATCCGCCCCTGTCTCGAATACGGCTCTCATCTGTGGAGGGGAGCCTCAAAATATTCTCTTGCTACCCTTGATGCAATTCAGAAACGAGCCGTCAGGCTAATTGACGATTCTACCCTCACCGACTCCCTCGACTCGCTGGCTCATCGAAGAGATGTCTCCGCCCTTTCCCTTTTCTATAGATACTATCACGGCAGGTGCTCTGATGAGATAAAATCAATAATTCCCCCCAAAGCATGCTTTGCACGCAGCACACGTTTTGCCGACTCCCAACACTCTTTCGCGGTCAAATTGGAAAAGTGCCGGACCACTTCATTCGCGAATACATATATCCCCATGACTTCAAGGAACTGGAACTCTCTCCCAGCCTCTATCTTTCCCAACACCTATGATCTACAAACCTTCAAAACCAGGGTGCATAGACACCTACGTCTACACCCTCTCACTTAATCAACTTTCCCTTCTCTTCGGTAATGCAAGGGTCTTTCGAGATCCATAGGGGCTACATCTTTACTGGTGCACCCCTTCTTGCATTCGATTGCATTAAAAAAAAAAACTTGCAGAGGCTCGAGGAGAGGCCAAATGCAGGTAATTTGGCAAGAAGATTTTTGTGCCAGACTTGATCGAAGGCCTTTGAAATGTCTAAGCCTATTACGAAAGTCTCTTTACCAGTCTCTAGTGCTTTATTCCACATATGAGTTATATATGCTAAAATATATGTGGTGGACCGAAATTGTCTAAAGCCGCAATGACTATCATGGATTAATTTATTAGATTCTAAATAGGGAAGAACTTGCTCATTAATTATTTTTTCCGTGATTTTAGAAAGAACCGAAGTTATGGCGATCGGACGATAATTGGCTACATTTGAAGAATCTCCCTTTTTTTATTGGTTGAATTCTTGCTATTTTCTTGCTATATAATGTGCCAGAGGTGTATGAAAGCTTGAAAATTTTCGAGAGAATAGGAGCAAGTTTACTTACAGATCAGCAAAACCTATTCGGTACTTTTAATCATTTTTTATCATCATGAAATTTTGCATGCTAGTAGAGATTAGAACACAAATAAAGGAAAAATTCGAAAACTCTGACTTTCTTTCTTTCAACCCCTAAAATGAACGGGTAAATTTTCATCATTTTTAGATATGTGCCTAAATTTGGAAATTTTGTAGAGTTTGGGAGATTAATAAATATGAAAATTATCACAAAAACTTTACTACCCTTAACTTATAAAATGAAGAGGTAAAATTTGTATGTTAAATTAACCCCGTCAAAAAAAATCAATAAAACTAACAAAAAGAAGAAAACTCCTACTCAAAATACTTATATGAAAAAACAGGCCAAGCTTGAAAAAGTAGTGAAATCTAGTGTGTATCTAAGTTAAATTCGTCAAGAATAATTATGTTGAAAAATAGTACTTTCAATTAAACTGCATTTTTTCTATTTGAATGACAATCTTGATTTATGGATTCTAAAATTTTAATTTTAATTATTTTCATTAAACTTGGCTGCTACTCTTTATGCCGTTAGATTAACTAAAAATTCGTGACTACAGCCAAGTTTCATAAAAATTTAGAATCCATAAATCTAGATTGTCATTGAAAATAGAAAGAATGCATTTTAATGGAAAGTACTATTTCTCAACTTAATTATTCTTTGTGAATTTAACTTGGCTACATACGGGATGTTTAATTTAATACGGTAATCAAATACGCGAAATATATACCATATATATATATATATATATTTTTTTTTTGATATCATAACTCGGTTTAGACTATTTCATCGAATTATCTATTTTAAACCTTACGGTACATTTTTGCCATAGCTTTGTTATAAAGGAGAATAAAAAAAAATACCCAATGAGGGAGGTCGATTTTGTGTGGATGCTCGTTCAGTGTCGATCATTTAATTCTAGTGGAATTTCGCATAGAGTTTCAAGTGTTTTTGTAAAGCCCCGAAGAAAAAGAATAAGGTTGTTTTACCGTCAGTTGGGCAGCGATTCAACCCTCAACTCAAAACACAATAAATTACAAAAAAATAAAAACACGTCATTCAAAGCCTTATTTTTAAAAGAATAAAAAACAAGCTCCGAAAAAATAAATCGCCACTTAACAATCTCTTGATAAATAAAAGCTAGAATGGAACACACAATGAACAGCAGAAAAATTAACAACGAAAAAACAAACAAAAACAGTATGGCCTAGTCAAGCAATGAAACAGGTGCTTATTGATAAAGCAGATTGGACAAAAAATTTGACGTTGCCCCTGACAGCTTTGAAATTAATTTATACTTATATTACGAAAAAGTAGTATTTTAAGAGATATTAATTATTTTTTTTTAAAAGTCTTTAAGTAGGTTGGTGAGTGAATCTGTGGTCAAATATTGTGGGAATTCTACCCCACATACTATAATAGAAGTATCGAAACTATATTTTCAATTTAGTAATTATATATAGTGAGATAAGGCGACTGTGGGTCAGTGGTTAGAGTGTCGCGCCGCTGGCCTGAAATACGCTGGTTCGAGACTGAGTCTCGTCAGATATTTGCAGTCGCCTCCTCTTGGAAAGAAATGGCAACCTACCAAGAGTATAATTGCCTAGTACGCTCTCCAAACTAGCCGTTCGGAACCGGCGTTAAAAAGTAGGTCCCGTATATCTGTGTAAAAAACAACTAAACACACTCAGCACAGGTAGAAGATATAGTGAGATTAAGAGACTGATCGATTTTGTTTGAAATCGAACAATGCAAATTTGACGTTTAGGTACATTTGATGCTGTTGAAAGGAATACAATTAAAATTATGAAATTTTTGGCAGATATTGTCCAAATTTCTCACAGTGACACTTTATGTCACTTCGAAATAGATTTGCACAAAATTTGCACAATTACTTTGTAGGTTTCTGCTGGATAAATGGGGTATTACGCTTACACTACTTTACCATGCGGCGTTTGGTAAAGTAAAATGTTTAAGAAGCGTTTCCATAGAGCATCAGAATGGATAAAGTTAAAAAAAAATAATACTAGGTTATTCTTTCTGTTCCAGATAAAGAATGATTTTTTAATTTCAAATATTGATTAAAAGGGCTGTTGCCGGGATTATCATGGTCCACACCCGTTTCTATTTAGACAACGATAAAATAATAAAACAAAGCGCAATGAGGGAATCGGTTAGAAGAAAGGGCACGGGCGTTATCAGCCATGCCATGGCAGAGGGTGAGTGGCGCTTCCGCCCGCCCGCACGTGCGCGCCACCACCGGCGCTGTTGATAACCACTGATAAGATAACATCAAGTTCACCTTCTTCTCTGCTGGCACCGGATGGGGTCATGAATAACATAACCGATTATGCCGATTCCATTTAGAGAGAGAGAAGGAGAGGTGGTAATTGTTTGGTTCAACCACCATTCACAGAACACACCCTTCCGTTGAGTCGGCGTCGGGATCACTCACATTATCAAAGCAAGTTTATTTTAAAATCTTGTTATTATTTTAAAAAAGTTGAGGATTGAGATTTCGGCAAAGTGACATTGCATTAGACAAGTTTATGCATAGAACAGTTCTAATTATCAATATAAATATATGCTAGGGGAGAGGTGGGATGAAAGGGACACGTATTGAAAGGGACAATTCAAATAACTCGCTAAATAAACGTCGTCTCGGAACGACATTATTTTTGTTCTGTAGCAACCCCAAAGTACATACATTGACATCTTACTTCACACTCCTATCATTTCAAGGATGCATGTGTTTGTAATTGTGCACTAATTTATTTTTTGGCTCTTCTTTAGAAACGTTTTTTTAGTACTCTAAACCAGTGTTCCGCAAAGTGTGTGCCGCGGCACACTGGTGTACCGTGGTCATTAGATGGGGTGCCGTGGAAAAATGTCAAGTTTTGTTAAGATAATGCACCTGCACATAGCTGAGAGTTATGCGAGCAGCCTTATCAACGATTCCTCCAAATTTTGATCGCGTGTGCTCAGTTAAGCAGGCTCACATTTCTCATTAAACATCTTTTCCTATTATATTGAATATAATAGTAAATAAATATTAAATAAACATTGTTTTTTTCTTTGATGTACCTCTAAAATTGCCTTAAACATAAAAGAGTTTGCAGAACACTGCTCTAAACTGTTAATTAAATAGTTTAGCGTTGTTTATAATTGGTAATATACATGCAGATACGAGAAAAAAAATCAGTAGACTTTTATTTAGAATTGAAGATTGAAGGTTCTTAATTTATGTTTGATAGTTATGAAAGGAACACAACAAACGGTTATGAAAGGGACGTCCATTTTCATGACTGGTATTTCATAAAAAAATTGTTATTGCTACTTTTTACCATAAAGAAAAATATTATTTTAAAACAGAATTATTACTATTAAAAGAACTATGATTGTTTTGTTTTTTAATTATATGAAGGTCAATATTTATTCCCATATTAATTATCTTTTAAGATGTGAAATATAAGACCAATATGCTATTAATTACTTTCAAAAATGTGAATTTAAACTAAAGATAGTTAATTATATACGTGCTTCCTAATATTAACTATGTGTGAAGCAAAGTTTACTGTGATTTCCTTATATTAACGCGCTGTCCCTTTCATAAATGATCGTGTCCCTTTCAATACAACCCATTTTTGAAAGGGACAAAATACACTTTTTTAAATGCTAAAATACAGTACTAAGAACAATTGAATGTGTTTTATTGTATTTTATTTCGATAGCCAATAAATTGAAGTTTTTAATTCTATTTTTACCTCTTTAAAATGTTATATTATTTATTTGGTAAAAGCCTCCACAGCAAATATGTCCCTTTCATGCCCGACTCTCCCCTACTTTAAATTTCTAAGAAAATCACTCGAGATTATGATCATCTATAAGATCCGAGATAAAATGAACTATTTTTAATTATATTTCAGAAGGGTTCTTTTTACCCCATCTGGAATCGAACCAGAGTGCTAAAATTAGCAATCCGAGCCAATTGGTCACCCTGTGAGGTAAACCACTCTGATATATGTATCGGGCAAAATTTTGAAGAAATTCAAAATATGAAACACTCAACCACCTTTTTACTTTATTTTAAACTACATTCTCCTATATACATGGGCGTCCGGAGGGGGGACAAGAAGATGCAAATGACCCCCCCCCCTGGGATCTAATAAAAAAATGCTGTAAAATCCCTGACTTTTGGCCCGACCTCTCGAAACTATGTTTATTGTACCGTATGTGTCTCTCTAGTTAAGCGCTACAGTATTAGAGTGTATTCTTACTTGTGAAAAAACTCAAAAATTAAATATTTAAATACAAATTTAATAATGTAATTATTTGTTTCCTAGCTTTACCTTATCATTAGCCTTAGTGTATTTTATGTATAGCTCAAAACAACTAGTATTATTCCATTGTGGCCCAGGGAAGCTAAAAGTTCGCCCATCCCTGATCTAAAGTATGTAGGGGAGAGTGTGTATGAAAGAGCCAGGCTTTGAAAGAGCCGATGTGATTTTTCTAACCTACCGATATCTATCTTAGGATATTTTTATTTTTCAAATGACAACACTGGATAGCTGTCACCCACAGAATTTTGAGATTGCTCCGAAAACAAATGTCGTTATAGTACTACACCAAAAATTTTGAAGCTAAAAAGTAATTTTTTTTGCGTTTACTTATATATTTTTAATAAGAAGTGTATTAGGTAAATTGATAAAATGAATATGTTGTATTGTTATGCATATATTTGTCATTCTTTTCCATAAATAATATTAGATAAACGTTTTGGCGAAATAACTATAATTTAAGGTTATATTTTTAGCCACGCAATGTTTTGAAAGAGCCAGCGGTCTGTGCTTTGAAAGAGCCGGCTCTTTAAATTATAAAATATGTTCCGATGATGATTTTCTTACATCGTACGTGACTTATAAACCTGATCCAGCTCCTTTAGAGGATGCCACGCCAGAAAACTTGAGACCCACAACACCAGAAAATTAAACAGTTTCCGTATTCACACATCAGATGCTCTTAGAAGTCCACAAATTGTTACCCCCGATATTATAAGGCCTTTTCTAAAATCAGGACCTAGAAAGAATTTAAAATCTAACACTAGTAGAATGGCATCATCTATAATCACAGATAGGTACTCCTGAAAAAATAAAATTGAAGAAAAAGAAACTAAAAATTAAACTAAAAAACTGTTATTAATAAGATGAAAACAAAACAAAATATTAGGCAGTTAAATACCAAAAAACAGTATTATTCCAGTGACTCTAGTACTAAAATGTCTTTGCATGATGATACATCACTAACAAGTTCAGATGATGATATTAATTTATCAGAATTTGAAAAACGGAATATGTGTTCACAGGAAGATAAAAATGATTGTATTGTGTGTAATGGACACTATACTAAGAGCAAAGAAGTATGGTACCAGTGCAAGATATGTGGAGGTTGGCACATGAGTCTTGTGGCAACATAGGAGTAATTAATTTCTTCTGCCAAAAATGTTTTTAATCTTATATGTTTTTAATTTTTCATGTTATTACAGAGTTTGATATTAGATAATGAGACTGATATTTATTAGGATATATTGTTGATTAAGATAATGTAAGATTATTATTGAACCTAATCAAAAGCTCTGATTTTCATAGAATTATGTATGGTAAGTTTAATTTCAATCTGATTTTTTAAAGTATATTTAATTGTTCAAAAACTGGTTTGTTTGTATAAAGTAGATATCGGCTCTTTCACAGCACACGGTGGCTCTTTCATTGACATATTGTTATGAAAGAGCCGATTTTCATTTTTTTTTTAAGTAACTGTATTACAGATTACACTACTCGACAAAAATTAAACCAAAATTTCTCCTCGTAAACTTAACAATGTATTCCAGTAGAGTTTTATGCAATGATTATCATGCAAAATTTCCCGATTTTTTACAACACGTCAGAGTTTTGAGATATTATCGGTCAAAATGACGAAAAATGCCATTTTGACATATTTTCGAATCCCATTAGATATTAAACAGCAATATTTGAAATCAAAATATTTTGTTGACGTAATAGAAAACAGCTTCGTCTTTGATTTTCAGATTACCACTTGCTTTTAGCTCTATTAGAACTCGAGTTATAAGTAAAAAACTAAAACTACGTGATTATAAAGGATAATAAACATAGATAAAAACATAACGTCTTAGTTTTTACTTTATCATTCAGGGTATGGTCAAGTATTGTAATCGTGCATGAAAAAAGTGGTTTTTTCCTTCCTTTTTTCGAAATATCTCAAAAACGGCTGAAACTATTTTGATTAGAAAAATTGAGCGAAAACATTGCATGTCGCTCTACAATAAAGCTCAAATAAGTGAACATCGAAAAGATTATATTTTTCGAGATAATAATTGTTTTGTCAAAATGTCTGTTAGTTTGTCTGTCCGCCCGGTTGTCCGTTAGTCTGTGCGTTATCAAATTTGTGTGGACGAGCTAGCTCAAAAACTAGTGTGAATATCGAAACCAAATTTCACACGTAGTTTTGGTCCATTGAGATTAAGAGCTGATTAGATTTTGGTGCATACCGAACCAAAATTAAGAGGGGCTGGAGGGGGGGGGTTAAAAATTAAAAATCTAGGCTATTTGATGAAACTCAACCAAATTTTGTATACATAATCAGAAGTCTAAAAATGCAAAAACTAGCCGCCCAAAATGGGGAGAGGGGAGGGGGCCAATAAATGAAAACCTTGGCCATTTACCGAACTCAACCAAATTTTGTATACATAATCAGTGAGACCCCAGAAGTCTAAAAATGCAAAAACTAACCCCTACATGATTATAAATAATTTTAGGGGTCAGATTGTATGGTAAAGTCAAGTGGATGGCCACATCAAAACACTTCAGCTTATTTAGTTATAACTCGAGTTTTAATTGAGCTACAAACAAGTGGTAATCTGAAAATCAAAGAGGAAGCTGTTTTCTATTACGTCAACAAAATATTTTGATTTCTAATATTCCTGTTTAATATTTAATGGGACTCGAAAATAGGTGACCTAATACCAAATACAAAATGGCCTTTTTCGTCATTTTGACCGATAATATCTCAAAACTCTGACGTGTTGTCAAAAATCGGGAAACTGCATGATAATCAGCGTATAAAACTCTACTGGAATACATTGTTAGGTTTACGGGAAGAAAAATTTGTCGAACAGTGTTATTAGCATTGTTATCTATTATATTTTAATTTGATAACATTTAATAGTATTAACAAAAAGTAGTTTTATTTAAAAACAATTAGTCTAAAGGGTGTTTTTTCCATACTTTTTAAAACTGGCTCTTTCATTCACACTCTCCCATATCTTATTTAGTTTACAAATACATATGTTCAGATAGAAGGATATAAAACACCGTTCTGTTTTTCACTTATACGGAACCCCAAAAAATATTATTTTTTATTAACGCGGTATTCAAAAGAACCTGCGTGTCCATTAAAAGGGAATATATAATTTTAGAAAAATAGTCTCGAATCACGTCTTAGAGAATCATTTAATTTTATTAGAATAAACGATATCATGCGTGTAGACTTGGGGACTATAAATCATAAATACAAAAGTCTTTTTTATTCTCGTCCAATTCCAAATACAATGATTAGTCACGTTTATATCAAATCTATCTAGAGAGTTTTATTCTTCGTTTTTATGTTCGTACATATATATTTTATCGCCGAACGTGATATTTTCTAGATTCAAGAACACTTAGTTTTATTTCTCTTCAGGATTGCTTTAATAAAATTTATTTTTAATGGAAGAACTCTTTTATGAATCTGTTTGCGACATTTTGAGAGGATTTCGCAATTTTTAACGACATTTTTCAAAGTCATATTGGATAGATAGATATATGTTTAAGTCAACGATTTTAAGGTTCCGTTTAAACAGGATCCTATTAGTGTCGCTACAATGTCTCTGCCCACCAGACCTATGTAGTGCGTAAACTAAATAAGATAAGGACATTCAATCAAATACTTAAGTTAAGATAAGGACTAGAAATTCAGAATATATACCTACTATGTTTTAATTTTGCCGCAAATCAGAAATGTTTGTAAAATATTAAACAAATTATTAATTTAGGGAGGGTTGAATTTCATGTAGGGTCAAAATTAAAAAATAGTTTTTTATCTTTAAGTGCTGGGATTACCTTTTAAGTTAAATATTATGTTTAATTTTTAAAAAAAATTATAAAAATTTAAAATGACGATATGAGAGAGCTCCGACGTTTTTAGTTGACTTTTTACCAGCGCAATTTAAATCATATATTAAATTAAATTTGTGAAAAAATTGCGTCAAAAACTCATAACAAAATGATTCGATTTTTTACGATTTTAAGCTTATCTACTCTTATTAAACGAGCAAAAATTGTATATTTATTTGTATCTTGGTTCTATTTTGAAAACGACTCTACCGTTTTTGATGAAATTCACGGGTTTGGGGTTTTTGGGGTGACAATTCGATCTGTCACGGTCTCATCTTCGACAAAATTGTTTTTGATGGGTTTTTTCGTAATCAAATTAATTATTCTCAGGTAGACAAATCCCATTCTTAGGGTTTTAAAAAAAGGTTACTCTTTTCCTTTTGTACCCAGGCAGACAATGGGTTGCCTTAATTCATTGTTCTAAAAGGCCTTGAAGAAGTATTGTGATTGTGGATTTTAACATATTTTGTTCTCCATAAACGTTTGAAATATTAATAAACGTTTTATAATTGTTTTTATAAAGAACTTTATTTATTTAATAGAATAAAAAATAATCAAGAATTTATTTAAAAATATATTTCGCATAAGCAGGTCTCAATTTTCTGAAAAAAAACACATTTTGATAGGTTTTATTTATTAACAATTGGATGAATAAAAATGAATCATATGGTTGAATTAAAACAGGTGCAGGAGGTGGGGTGCAGTGGTGGGGGATCCGGGGGTAGGGCGAGGTTTCGGGGGTGGGGTCAAGCGGGATGGGAGGGGGTTACAGTGGGCTAATACTATATATATTTGTATTTTTTTTAATTTGAAAACGGCTCTCAAATAAAAATCGTCATTTTTATCAGAATTTTAAATTAAAAATAATATTAAAATAAAGGTTTTAACTGAAGGAAGAAGTTACCGAGCATCGCTCGGTGCCTCCAGGTACTACCTATTAAGTTAAATACTTGCCTGAAAATCCCGAATTCAGACCACAGGGGGGGGGGGCCTTTGTATACATTTCAGATTTTTTCGAGGGTGTCAAAGTTACATTTTTGGGCTTTATATCAAAACAAATACTGTAATAACTATCTTATGAAAAACTAACCTCCTAAAATGGGGAGGGGGTCAAAAAATGTAAATATAGGCCCTTGTACCAAACTCAATCAGTGGACCCAAGAAGACTAACAATTTCAAAATTAACTCCCCCTACATGATTATAAAAAATTTTATTAAATATTAAATATAAGTGAGGGGCCAGGTTGTATGGTCAAGTGGATGGCCACATCAGTACGTGTCAGTATATTTTTTTAGCATTTGAAGAAAATATAAAGGCGCGCTGATCAAAATTCGAATCTCAAAAAATAAAGATCAAAATCATATATTATATCAGAGGTGGCCATAACGTGGCTCGCGAGCCGCATGCGGCTCTACAGTCAATCTCGTGCGGCTCTGGAACCTTCTTGAACCATCTTGAATAATACTGATTTTGAAAAGTAATATAATTAAATTAAAATAATAATAATATAAAACTAAATTAATTTGTAATTAATTCTAATTGAACGCTAATGTTATAAGTAAGTAGAGCAAAAAAATAAATGTTACTTCATTTATATTTGATAAAATAAAAAAATGTGTCTTTTTTTAATAAACCATTAATTAATCTCTAAACAATATGGCTTGCTTGGAAACAGTTTTATAAATTTGCGGCTCCCAAAGTTAAGGTTAGTGGCCACCCCTGTATTATATATATGTTTCTTTGAATCAAACAGAGGACAATCTCATTGATTTCTCCTTATAAATCAACAACTCTTTTATTCTCGGCAAACTAAATCTTTTTAATTAATTTCTTCTTTAAAAGTAGGTATAAAAAATTTAATGATTTCCGTTTTTGTTTGTTATAGTAGTTTGTTATTTTGTTGTTTGTATTAGTGTTGTTGGTGATTTACTTGTGATTCGGTTCGACTATTTTACAACGATTTTCCAGTGGCCATCCATAAACAGAGAAGAGAGAACGAGAAGCCCGCCGGAAATGACGCGCAAGAGCGATCAAGCACGCAGAGACAAAAGGGCAGCTTCACCTACCTTCAGTTTCAGTTAGAAATGTAGAACATAATTTATATATATATATATAAAGAGATGGAGAAGTTAGAAGTTAGAAGAAGAGTCCATGAGGGTGAGGTGAGGGGGTTCGTTGGTCTCTGGTAAGGCCGTTCCGCTCATCAAGCGTGACATTTTTCAGAAATCTCGTTTTTCTCACTGACCCTGATTTCAATTCAAACATTCTTATTTAAATATCTCTTAAAGAAAAGAAACGATTCAGTAGTGATGATTTCTCACTTGAGACCATACACAAACGGCCTTATCATTTCCTTTCGTTACACAGAATTAATTATTATTTACCCACCCGACAATGATTATTTTATTTCATTTATTTTAAGTGTTAAAACAGATCGGATATCCTTTTTATTTTATGTTTTTATTTAACTTGTTTCTTCAAGAGGAGTTAAATGAGAGTTCATACAATTGAAGCCTTCTAGTAGGTTCCGAAGCATTTGGCGGACATTCAGTTTGTAGGTGTCGGTGGCTCCTTATAGAAGAAATTAATCTCAACAAAAACACTTGTGTAAAAAAAGGCGAAGTTCGATTAATAAAAACCGTTTGCCAAAAAAAGTAGTGAGATCTAATGTGCTGCCAAGTTCAACATCATCAATTTATTAAATGAGTCGAGAACATGTTAGTAACTTCAATTAAAACGCATGTTTTTCATTTTCATATGTCCATCTATATTTTTTATTGATTTCACATTTTTAGTTGAAATTATTTTCCTAAAACTTGGCTTTTACGCATTAAATTATTATTATTTATGTTTGATAGGGTCTCCACCTCTCCTTTTAGCCCTTCCATCCTCTCTTATTAAGATCTCATGATATGGTAACTAGTAATTCGTGACATACATAACAATGCGTAAAAGCCAAGTTTTAGGAAAATAATTTCAACTAAAAATGTGGAAATCAATAAAAAATATAGATGGACATATGAAAATGAAAAACAGCGTTTTAATTGAAGTTACTAATATATTCTCGACTCATTTAATAAATTGATGACGTTGAACTTGGAAGCACATTAGATCTCATTCCTTTTTTTGGCAAACGGTTTTTATTAATCGAACTTGGCCTTTTTTTACACAAGTGTTTTTGTTGAGATTTCACTTCTTTTTAACACACTTTTATTAGTTTCACCTGTATGTTTGTTTGTTTGTATGTATGTAACTGACTGGTTTGGGCTCGATTTTTTCTGTTAAATTCCACAAGCATTTTTCTATAAAAATATTTGTTTACCTACTCAATTTAAATGAAATTATTATAAAAATAAAAACATTTCATTCTGTTAAATTCCGCAAACTTTTCAATATAAAAATAATTAAGACTAAAAAGTAAAAAAAATTATAATTTTAAAAAACTAAAAAACACACTTTTGTCAGTAATTCTCTAACAAGTACAAAATAATGTAATAACCTAATAAACATAAAGTCAAAAAGCGTGGGGCGCAGAAGCATGTAGTTTTAATTAATTTCGACAAAGTGCCCCACGCTTTTTGACTTTATGTTTATTGGACTATTACATTATTTTGTGCTTTTTAGAGAATTACTGACAAAAGCGTGTTTTTTGGTTTTTTAAAATTATAATTTATTGTAAGTTGGATGGGAAGCCTGCATTTATTTTAAAGGCTGATGAAGATCTTTTTCGATTTCTCACTTTATTAGTGATTCAATTTATTACATTATGTAAAATTTTAGCATTCTAGTGTCGTTGAATTTTTACTATTAATTAACTTAGCTCATAAGTTTCATTTCTTCATTTTAGATGCTGTAGAAGAGAAAGTTACAGTTTTTCGATTTCTCCCATTATTAATGCCCAAAATCTATTAACCTGCAAAATTTTAGAATTTTTACTTGATAAGAATTTATATTATAAACTTCACACCTTCTTTTAAGGTTTTTCGATTCTCTTCTTTATCAAGCCAAGCTCTACCAGTATGTCAAATTTCATCATTCTAGAGTCATTGTATTTTGACTATATGTTAATTTAGCCTATAAATTTCAAACCTTCATTTTATGTTCTGAAGAAGGGAAAGTTTCGGTCTTCGATTTCCCCTTTTATTAACACCCCAAACTCTACCACCATACTAATAATGAAAATTTATCGTCCAAAATTCACCCACTTCATTTAATGTATCAAATTCTACCTACATACCAAGTCTTAGCATTCCAGTGTTATTATACTTTTACTGTATGTTAATTAAGCCTATGAATTTCACCCCTTCATTTCGTGCCCGAAGAAGGGAAAGTTTCCGTGTTTCAAGTCCTCCGTTATTAATGTGCCAACATTTACCAGTATGCCAAATTTCAGCATTCTAGGTTCATTGAATTTTTAATATGTGTTAATTAAGTCTATAACTTTCACTCCTTCATTTTAGGCCCTGAAGAAGGGAAAGTTTCGATTTTTGGATTTTCCCATTAATTGTACGCCAAACTCTACCAGTATGCCAAATTTCAGCATTTTAGGATCAGCGGAAGTACTCTAGAATTTTGATGAGTGAGTGACGAAAAAGCCTATATTTGGTTTCTTGTAACTTGGACGGTATAAACAGTAGAAATACGAAATTTTGTAATTTAGTTAAGCTTATGGACCAATATTGTGGAAAAATTTCAGCCATGTAGAGGTTCCAGTACGAAGTTACAGAGGCGTCAAAATGGCCTGAGTTGTTTCCTGTAAAGGGTAGTCTGGCAGTGCACACCGAATCGAACTTGGCTGGGGCACTACCGTGCCCCCAGATAACATTTTATGTTTTAAAATTAATACTGATTTAGCGATTGGATAATCATTTAAAATTTAAATTCCGCATTTTAACTATAATAAAAAATACTAGTGGGATAGTATAGATAAGTGGAGTCATTCAAAGTATTTAAATAAAATCTTTATTTTGTGAATATTGATGCAAATTTTAATACTTCACTATGTCTGAATCTAAGAAGAAACGTCGATAGTACAGTATTGAGTATTTTAAATATAGTTTTATTCAGTCTACTACAAATTATTTATTTGCTTGTTTGTTTACTTAAATTTGTATGATACTCTGAACAGGGCCGGATTTAAGCATAGGCTGAATAGGTCCGCACCACAAAAAGTTTTTTTTTTTGAAAAATATTTAAAATAAATAATTCTGAAAAAAATGTTATTTAAAAATAGTTTCCTACTGCATATACATTAATATCTTCAAGTCAGAGTAATACACCATTACCCAAATTCAAATAATTATCTCATAAAAAGTACGAACAAAAAATAAGGTTTTCGTTTTGGACCAGGAAAATGCTGCAAATTAAATAATATATTATTTAGATTTAGTAAATCTTGCATTTTGTATTTTTTAACATTTTTACTTAAAATTAGGATATGTTATTTTTAAAATCGTAATACTCATATTGTCATATTTAGGGCCAGTTGTAGTCGGTTGGTAAACTCTTTTAAACGTTGACAAAGAGTAAAACCTTATAATTCACCTTGTGCCTGGCGGGATGGCCAATCAGATGAAAGTGCCTGTCATCTGATTGGCCATTCCGCCGGCCACAAGGTGAATTATGAGGTTTTACCCTTTGTCAACGTTTAAAAAGAGTTTACTAACCGACATACAACTGGCCCTTAAAAACGTAGAGGGGGTGGGGGGCTCACCACAGGTGTAGCCTATAGTTCTAAAGATCCTAAATCCGGCCCTGGCTTTTAGGCAGTTTGCCTATTATGAGCAGTAAAAATTACATTAGCTGTAGGTAAGAATTAGAATAAAATCTCTTACAAATTTATATGGTACATTATTATTTCTCCCTCCTCCTCCTCTGTTTACCCCTAAGAAATTCATTTGGACTCTTTCAAAGGACTGATGAAAAAGAGTTTTGATCATCCCACATATATATCGAAAAATAACTGATGACGATCATCATAGAAAAAGGCATGGGAGGGAGAAGGAGTGGTCACTCACTCACTCACTCACTTACTGGAATGTAGAAAAAAAGACAAGGAGAGGAGGCTAGGCTCCCCATTTAGTCATGGCGATTTTTAATATTTTACATCATCATTATAAATTAATAATTGACCATACCCTGTATGGTAAAGTAAAAAAATTAAAAGAAAATACGATTAATTGAACAGAGTGACATCTATCAAATAGGCATAGTACTATTTTGTGTATGAATAATTTCATACATCTATATATTTTAGACCAGCGGTCGGGGAGCCGGGGTGAATTACCCCAAATGGGGTAAAAATGAAACTATCGGGGGTAAAAAGGACATTTTTTTAAATATTTTTATTTTATAAACTATTATAGTATTGTTAGTTTGATAGCTTTTCCAGGAATTCAAAATCTTAAAATTAATAAAAGTTAGAAAATAAACTGCAACGGATCGTTGCTAAACTTTATCCAAATTCATTTGAAATATTAATATGTTCTAGAGTAAAGTACTTTAAAATATAATTTTACTAAAAACTTTATTTAACCTTTTTTGTGGTCCCCAATGTACTTAATTAGGATATTAAATTTCATCAAAATTGGTTAAGTCATTTTCAAGATATTTAGAAAAAACTAAAAAAGTACTGAAATAAAGTACTAATGTTTGTGGACCGATATGTACCAAAAATTAATCAGCGCTTCATTTTGTTAAAATACTGGTAGGTTTTCAATTTCAATTCAATCGGTGCAACGGTGTGGAAAAATTCGTGGACGAAAAAAACGATAACACACATACATCCATCCATCCATCCGCACGCACTTCCAAAAAAAATGGCACTTTTTGGCCTCTCGACGAGATTCCAGGTAATTTTTGGCAAAACCGTCACGTGCTAAAATTCAATCTCATTGAATACTTCAATTTGTGACCTTAATTGAGTCCATGGGTTCCGTAGCCTTTACCTGAGGACCCTTTGAAGTCGCGCTTGCCGCGAGACCCATACATACTCTCCCATGCTTCGCATTGGATAAAGTAAAAATTATAAAAACATTTATAAAAGTTATGCATTTTTTGTCATGATGAGTGTTGGTGTATTTTTTTCTTTTTAAAAAGCAGTCAGTTAAACCCGGCAAGAAATCGGCTGAATGCCGAGGATTGTATTCAAATTGCGCTCATGTCAAAAAGTCCTAATTTTGAAGTTATTTTAGCGAATAATGAAACAACATCATTTTTCTAAAACGTAAAAGCGTTTGAATTATGTTAATGTTTACAATTTTTATTTACTTACAGAGAGTTTTCATGTAGATTCCAATTAATTCAATAAATAATAAATAAGTGCCTGGAGCACCGAGCGATGCTCGGTAACTTTTTGCTTCTAAATAGCTTAAGTTTCAAATTTCAAGGCTCTGCGACTTTCCGAAGACGAGATATGAACGATTAAAATATTTATTTTCCGACATGACTAATTTACACCCCTTCCCTTATTTTGACCTTTTTAAATCATGAAGAGAGGTATGATCCTTCGAATTGTCCGATTTTTTAAGAGAATAAAATTGATATTCTATTAAATTATTTTATAGAAAAATACCTTTATTTAATCAAATTGGCAAATTCTAATATATAATAACATTTGTAATGATCTATTAGTGCAATTTAAAATAAAAAAACCAATTAATTTTATTAAAAATAAATTGAAAGAAATGTAATTATAAATTTTTATTCCAACAACCACCTGTGAATAATTATTTCAATTAACAAAAAACCCATCAAAAACAACTTATCCGAAGATGAGACCTTGATAGATCGAATTGTCAACACAAAAACCCGCCTAACCCGTGAATTTCATCCAAATCGTTAGAGCCCTTTTTCGACAAACCGATTCTAAATATATATACAAGAATTGCTCGTTTAATATAAAAAGATAAGATACATTTACCTTGCTTTTTTTTTGCTTTTCATGTAGGGGTAATAGCGACCTATGGAAAAATATTTTGGGGTAATAGCTAAAAAAGTTCCCCGACCTCTGTTTTAGATCAAGGGTGTAGCCAGCGGGTGGGGGGGGAGCAGGGTTAAGGTGTTAGAATCCCTCCGAAATATTGAGGTAAAAATCGAAGTTTTACAGTTTCAATAAAAATTTAATAAAAAAAAATACTTTGATAAAAAGCAATCTAGCCATCTGGGAGGTCCTCCTCCTACTTACTCCTAGGAGTAAATCAATACTCCCCTAGTCCCTCGGTTGGTAGCGAAACCCCCCCCCCCGAAAATTTGTTTATTTCAAATTCAATAGTAAAAATTTTATTTAGCAAAAATAAAACCTATCCCTATAATTGAAAGGAAACTGTGTAGCAACATTAAATATGTTGCCATATTTGTGTCGCCCAAATTACTTTAACTTATCGACATTGAATGTCGCCGTGTTTATTGCCCACGATTAGATTTTCAATTAGCATCATCGAAGTTTTTTGAAATCCCCATTCTCGGGTTCACGTCTCCTGCCCCCCCCCCCATTTTTGGTTATTTGGAAGTGATGATAAGTGAAAATCTAATGGTGGGCATTATACACGACAACATTCAATGTTGATAAGTTAAAGTAATGTTGGCGGCACAAAACATTACTTAATATTCGCGAAGAAAAGTCATATGATTTGCGCTACACAGTTCCCTTTCAATTATATATGTTAATTTTCTGAAATACAATTGGGGTTTTCTGAAATTGAATTGAGATTTCTGAAATATACAATTGTGACATAAAGAGAAACAAAGAGGTTGTCCTCTGTTTGATGCATGCAACAATTCTGCTACTCTCGGCAAAATAAAAACTATTGAATTATGACTTTCTATTATTCAAAAGAGAATTCTGAAGTACATTTGGGGTTTTCTGAAATACACATAAAAAGGTGTAATTGACATTACAAATGGAAATAACTTTGGCTTCTTGTATATTTGGATGTTTTGGGGAAAAACTTTTCATACTATATGTATTTACCTAGATTAAGTTGCCGCAACGCTGACGTAATGCTGCCGACAGGGAGCGCCATCGGTATATTTGCGGCAAATTTGAAATATAATCGTAATTTGGACTCGAATTTCGAAATGAAAGACTCCAATTGATTTTAGATGATAATTAAGAAACATTAAATATATTGATAATTATTACCTCCCCCTCCCCTCACCACTCAAAAATTAAATATTCAATTCGCTTTTCTTTGCGCACAGAAAAAAATCAATCACATCTTATTTGATTTATATATTATTTGTTTATTTTTTAATAATTTGCCACTTTTTTATAATTTTTTAAAAATCTAAATTTTGTTATTCTTATTTTTTGATTTTTACAAAATTAAACGACTTAAGACACGCATGCCCATATGAGTTTCTCATGGCAATACTGGATGGAGCAGCCTGTCATACAAACAACACCTGATCTCTTTTAAATATTTGGAGCCTTATATCGATTATCGATCCCAAATTTTAAAAAAATGATATAATATAATTCTCCTCCTACACGATACCACTTATTTAAATAAATATATGTGGGATTTGATTAATTAAGCATTTAATTTAGTAATTCTTGATTTCTGTTTAAAATCATGTGTTCGACAGATGTTTGTTTGGGCATTGTGCCTTTGTGAAAGGCCGCTTTCTTTCTTTCTAGGAACCATGGTGCCCAGGCTAAAAGCTTTCGGTAATAAATAATATTATGACACTCATATGCATGTGTCTATGTCTAAGTGTTTGTGTGGCTGACAAGGGCTGTAAGCTGCCGACACCCTCACCCCACTTATATGCATGTGTGTGTGTAAGTGCTTATGTGTGTGTGTGCGGCTGAAGGAATGTTTGTCGCAGCTGCAAGCCAGTTAGTTAGTTAGAAACGAGCCCTGGTCGAAATGACATGCTTGTGTATGTGTTAGTTTGTCGATTTAGTTTATAGTCAGTTGAAGTCGAGAGCCGCTTAAGATGACACATTAATTTTAAGACGATGTGTATTACGATGTTTTCACGATGACCCCCTAGACACGAATCTGTATATAACCCCTTTTTGTAAATAAATATATATAAAGAAGTGAATGTGTGTTATTGTTTATTTCACCCCTATGAGCGAAGAGGGTGAAACCCAGCCTTCTACAAGTGGAGGCCTGTCCAGGATAAATCGTAGGGGGTGAAACCCCCCCGCCCCCTACAAATGGGTGCTCGCGTCCGGGATGAATCATAAAAAGTTTATCTTACCGGAGACGATTTGATGACGAAATGACGGAACGTGACGTGGAATCTTGTTGATATTCTGGTGAAAAATTGTGCCCTAGAAAAATGAAGAATCTTGGCCAGCATGTCAATATCGAGAGAAACTTGACAGACTTCGATTTTGAGGACGTCAAAAAGCTTTTTAAACTTATTTTTGACGAAGAAGGCAATCGACACACGAGGCGAAAATTGAAGCTTTTCGAAGGCTTTAATTTTGACTCTTTTAGTCGAGAGCGCAAAGCAAAAGCCGTTTGCAGTGACTTCTCTCAATCGGACCTGGTAATTATCTCTTCGATATTAGGCTTGCCCACAGACTCTGACAAGAAGTGTCTTGCCAGAAATCTCGTGGTAAGCTTGTCCGATTTTGGCCATCTGAAAAGGGTGCACGGGACTTCATCAAAAGACACGCGCGTGGACGACGGACAACCAGCTAAACAGCTGGGGGGAGATGAATTCTCTCGGAGCTTCTGCGAAGCCAGGAATTCGATTGAAAAGTTCGACGGAACGGGGAGCATTTCAATCGAACAGTGGATCAAAGAGATTCAGGATTTAGTTGAAGAATCCGGATGGGGTTCGACGGAACTATTTTTTCTGGTGAAGATGTCGCTAGCAGGCTATGCGAAAGATTATATTCAAAGCGAAAGAGGTTTGACTTCTTGGAGTTTGCTCGAAACAGCTCTGAAAGATGAATTCTCGCAAAAAGATGAAAAAGACGACGAGGACGACGACGACGATGTTGAACAAAGCAAAGAGGATTGCTTTGTCCATAGTGAGGTTTACGAAGAAGATGTTTCATTTTGCGAGAAAGTTCCCTTTCACCGGCTGCAGCAGGACGCCAACGAGGACGACGCCGATGACGACGGCAACGAGGAGAGGTTCAAGGAAGAAATCGCCGATGTCGATTTGGATGAAGACGAGGATGCTGACGAGGAGGACGTAGTTGATTTGGGTGAAAGTGGTGTGAAAGAAATTGCCTACTTGGCGGAGGAGCTGAAAGAAGAATTTGAAGAATTGACGCCGAGGAAAATACTTGGAAAAGGTGAATTGCTTGAGGATGAGAGCCAAGACAGAGAAATAGGAAAAAACAATTCAATTATGGATTTGCGAGAAGAAAGAAGAGTCAACAAAGAGATGAAAGAGTGCTCTTTGTTAGAAACAAGAGATAAAGAAAAAGATACGCAACGAAGGATGAATAATAACCGCCCAGGTATAGCAACAAAAGGTGTGACCCAAAACGTGACTCATAGTGTATGTGATATTTCAAAAATCATTTATAATAAACGCTATTCATTAATTAAATTTGTGAAAAATATTGGTGAATATGTTTATATTAATAAACGTTTGAGGTGCTCTGAAAATAATTTTATTTTTGATCGAGGAAAGATGTCACGTGATTTTTGCGCCATGTGCGCGGGTTCGTGGGTTCACGGGTGTGTGTGTGTGCGTACGTGTGTGTAAACAAGTGTTTTTGCAGCCCAGCGACCTTCCCCAAAAATTCCCACCCATAGTGAAGTGTGAGTGTATATGTGTGAAAACGTGCAGCTCGCCACCCAAGAGAAAGAAAAGGACACCGTTGTTTGAACAATACGAGACGTAGAAAAATGGATAAAGGTTTTCTTGAATAATTATTGTAGCTAGATTAAAATTTATAATTTAATTTAAATTATGAGGACGAAATTTTTGATTAAGATTGAAGTTTGAGCAATCAATCGTTCTTAAATTTTTTTGGTTTTTGTTTAAAAAATTAGTTTGTTTTTATGAAGTATAATTTTGTTTTGAACGTTGAATGATTAATTTTAGATTTCAAATTTTGAAAGAGAGAAATTAAGTTCAGAGTTAAATAGGTAGATTTTAATAAAAGAATTTAATTTGAAGACGAGATATTCAATTCAATTCAAAATTTAAATTCGAAGAAATTTTAAAATTAAAGATGGGAATCTTGAGAAATTTTATATTTGATTCGGGTTAAATTTTAATGAGATCATTTGAAAAGAGAATTTAAATTTAAATTTTTATGATTATTAATTAAATTTAAATTAAACGTTGAAGAATTTAATTTTTGAATTGAAGGAATGAAACAATTTTAGATATAAGAGGAAGTCTAATACTTTATTATTCTTATAGATGTGGAGATCATCATTTTTGTTAAAATGATCTTCTTTTAAAATTAAGTTACATATTATTTCTATATAATTATTATGTTTAAGACGTTGAAAATTGCTTTATGTGTTAAGAGTGATTTGATTTAGATTGTATCGAGTGATTTTTCATACGATTTTTGTGGACTTTAGTATAATTTGATTTTCTATACAGGATTAAGATTGTTTTGTTTTAACGGGGCGTTAAAACTATCAGGATAGCCGATTTGTGGGATTTGATTAATTAAGCATTTAATTTAGTAATTCTTGATTTCTGTTTAAAATCATGTGTTCGACAGATGTTTGTTTGGGCATTGTGCCTTTGTGAAAGGCCGCTTTCTTTCTTTCTAGGAACCATGGTGCCCAGGCTAAAAGCTTTCGGTAATAAATAATATTATGACACTCATATGCATGTGTCTATGTCTAAGTGTTTGTGTGGCTGACAAGGGCTGTAAGCTGCCGACACCCTCACCCCACTTATATGCATGTGTGTGTGTAAGTGCTTATGTGTGTGTGTGCGGCTGAAGGAATGTTTGTCGCAGCTGCAAGCCAGTTAGTTAGTTAGAAACGAGCCCTGGTCGAAATGACATGCTTGTGTATGTGTTAGTTTGTCGATTTAGTTTATAGTCAGTTGAAGTCGAGAGCCGCTTAAGATGACACATTAATTTTAAGACGATGTGTATTACGATGTTTTCACGATGACCCCTAGACACGAATCTGTATATAACCCCTTTTTGTAAATAAATATATATAAAGAAGTGAATGTGTGTTATTTTTATTTTCACCCCTATGAGCGAAGAGGGTGAAACCCGCACGCCTTCTACAAGTGGAGGCCTGTCCAAGGGATAACTCGTAGGGGGTGAAACCCCCCGCCCCCCTACATATATTTCCACACAAAAAATAACACAATGCTGTAGATTATAGAAGAAAAAATACTTCCAGATTCATATCTAGAGCCTCATTTCTGTAGCTGTGTCAGGACGAAAATGAGGCGAAACTTTTAAGAGACTATGTATTTTCGGGAGTTTACAGGTATACATTTGGAGTGTGGTTTTTTAAGAGGAATAAAATTTTTGGACCGAGACGCTGCCCGCCAGGGCACCAGCTCCGGAGGGCCGAGCTTCGAGGGCGTGCCGAAGGCACGCACGAAAAGCTCGTTCTTCAATAGTATGACTTGAATATTTTTTAGTTAGAGTTTTTGAAATCGCTGAACCTAAATCTTAATTTGAAAAATGCCCTTGACAATTGAGAACTGCCATTATGAGTGAAGAATCTATGAAATTAAGAATTTAAGACGAATTTCGCTCTATGATAAGTTTTCTTGGGTTTTCAACTATGTAAATTTCAGCAAGGAGAGGACTGAGGGACTGCCCATTGCTGACCATCGGTTTGCCTATAGAATTTATTATTAAAAATATAATAGTTGTCTATAGGCAAACCGATGGTTTAGCAATGGGCAGTCCGCTCAGTCCTCTCCTTGCTGAAATTTACATGGCTAATTTAGAAAAAACAATTCTCGGTCCGAATAATTCCTTTGCTAAACAAATTGTATTTTGGCGTAGATACGTTGATGATATTTTTGTCATATGGTCAGGTACTCTTAGACAATTGAGCTCTTTCCAAAATTACTTAAACTCTCTTCACTCTAATATAGAATTCACTTCCGAAATTGGAAATAAAACCCTTTCTTTCTTGGACCTCCAAATAACTATTTCGAAAAACAAACTTAATTACAAAATTTTTAGAAAAAGATACTTTCACAGACACAGTGATTCCATTTTCGTCTAACCACCCTACTAACACTAAATTTGCCGCTTTTTATTCGATGATCTACAGACTTATTTCGATACCAATGGACACTTCAGATTTTAACAATGAACTAAATATAATTTATAATATAGCTGTGAATAATGGCTACAACAAACTGATAATTAATAAAATTTACAAAAAAATTAATCAAAAAATAAGTATCTCTCACACACACTCACTAAATTCAGGAACTGTTAAAATATTTAAAAGACTCCCCTTCATTTCGAACCATGTTACAAACCCTATAGCTTCAACTCTTAGAACGTCTTTTTTTTTTTTTTTTTTTTTTTTTTTTTTTTAATGCATTCGAATGCAAGAAGGGGTGCAACCAGTAAAGATGCAGCCCCTATGGATCTCGAAAGACCCTTGCATTACCGAAGAGAAGAGAAAGTTGATTAAGTGAGAGGGTGTAGACGTAGGTGTCTATGCACTCCGGTTTTGAAGGTTTGAAGATTATAGGTGCTGGGAAAGATAGAGGCTGGAAGAGAGTTCCAGTTCCTTGAAGTCATGGGGATATATGTATAATCTGGTATAACTCCTGCTTTATATAATAAAAACACTTTAGGTTCACAGCTAATTAATAATAAATTAGACAAAATTGATAAATTAGATAAATCAGGGGTATATAAATTGACTTGTGATAATTGCGACGCAATCTACATAGGACAAACTGGACGCTCTTTTTAGAACTCGCTACTCGGAACATGAAAGAGCCTTTAATAGTCTCAGCAGATCAGATGATATTAATATGGAATCAACTTCTACCTTCGCCAATCATCTACATTTGAATAAACACACCTCTTCTATTAGCCACCTAGTTCCGTTACATTTCGAAAGAAAGGGCTTACGTTTAGATTTTTTAGAGTCAACCGAAATAAAATTAGCTCTCTCAAATAAAACGAATATACTAAATAATCAATTAGAAGTTAAAAAAAGTACAATCATTGATTACATTCTTTAAATATTTGCAAATTTGTTTTGTGTGTAAATTCTCATTTCTCAGAAGACCATTCAAAATTAAACAAAATAGACTTCTCCCTCCACTAATTTTAAATATTTACCCTTTTGTTATCTTAAAAATAAATTTTACCATTGAGTTGTATTCAAATTCGAAATCCTCTTTTCTCAAAAGGCCATTCAAAATTAATCCAAAGTAGACTTCCTACCTTTTCTCCCTCCACTAATTTTAAATATTTACCCTTTTGTTATCTTAAAAATAAATTTTACCATTGAGTTGTATTCAAATTCGAAATCCTCTTTTCTCAAAAGGCCATTCAAAATTAATCCAAAGTAGACTTCCTACCTTTTCTCCCTCCACTAATTTTAAATATTTACCCTTTTGTTATCTTAAAAAATAAATTTTACCATTGACTTGTATTCAATTTCGACTTATTCAGGTCAGTTACTTTCTGTATCTCCTGAAGATGGGTTAGTCACCCGAAATATATATATCGAGATTAAAGATTCTCTAAAAATAAATTCGTTTTATTTTTTTATATCTTAATGTGAAACCTACCAAGTATTTTTATCCAATAATTTTAAAGGTAATTTTCTATAAAATATTTTATCAGTATATCAATTTCATTCTCTTAAAAAATCCGACAATTCGAAAGACGGTATTTATTTATATACTCATAAAGAGAGCCCATGTTGCAGTAAAAACCCGTTTTTTAGTAAAAACGCATTAGGCTGAATACCTTTATGGCAAGAGAGTTTACAGATGTTGGTTAAGTTTGATTCAAAATTCTAAAGTCTTCATTTTTGACCTTCCGCCTCATTTCGTGAGTTTATTTTCAAAATTATTTAAACGAAAATTTCAAAAATTACACCTTCTAAAACTTTTCATCTAATTTTTGACATTTTCGCTTCAAAAATTTTGAAAATAAACATACGAAATGAGGCGGAAGGTCAAAAGATTCCAGACCTTTGAACCAAACTCCACCAACATCAGTAAACTCTAGTTGCCATAAAAGAATTTAGCGAAACGCGTTTTTACTAAAAACGCGATTTTTACTGCAACATACACATAAGGCCGACAAATTTTTTTCCTTGTTCTAAGATTTATTTCATGATTTTTCTATTCAGTGTGTATCAAAATAAAGGAAAAATACCTATATTCCATATAAAGTTTGCTTTTGTAGTGGTTATAATAATAATAAACGACGAAAAAGGCCATTTTGACCTATTTTCGAGTCCCATTAGATTAAACAACAATATTTGAAATCAAAATATTTTGTTGATGTAATAGAAAACAGATTCCTCTTAGATTTTCAAATTACCACTTGTTTTTAGCTCAATTAGAACTCGAGTTATAACTAAAAAACTAAAACTACGTGATTAAAAGGATAATAAACATAGATAAAAACATAAGCTCTTAGTTTTTTTAGTTATAATTCGAGTTCTAAATGAGCTACAAACAAGTGGTAATTTGAAAATCAAAGAGGAATCTGTTTTCTATTACGTCGACAAAATATTTTGATTTCAAATATTGCTAACTTTTAAGGAGTTCGGTGTTGGTTCTAGGTGAAACATTTTAATATAATAATAAAACTTGAGTAAAAAAAAAAAATTAATCGTTACTTGTAAAACTATTTTTCCAATATATAATCAGTTTTCTTAGACTCCTGATGATGGGCTAACCATGCGCGGATCCAGGGGGGGGGCGATGGGGGCGACCGCCCCCCCCCCCCAAAGCATTGGAGATCAACATTTTTTATATGTTTATTTAATTTTTTTTTTTTATAACATTAAATTTTAAAATTGAAGAAAATAAAAGTTCTATGTGTGTGTGTGTGGGGGGGGGGGGCACCTCTGACCCCCCCCCCCAAAAAAAAAAACAGAGGTCTGGAACCCCCGAAATATATCGAATTCAAAACTCAATTTTGTTTTATTTCCTTTTTGTGAAACCTACCTCGTATCTTACTCAAGTTTTATTATTATATCAAATATTGCTGTTTAATATCTAATGGGACACTCGAAAATAGGTGAAAATGGCCTTTTTCGTCGTTTATTATTATTATAACCACTACAAAAGAAAACTTTAAAAAAAAATCAATTTTTCCCTTCATTTTTTACGTAAAAGGAACTTGTATTTAAAAATTTAGGACAAAAATTGTGTTGACCGGTGTAATCTGAGGACCACTAGAAGGCTAGAAATTCAAAAAACTGGGTGCAGGGGCTGGTTGAAGATGGGGGTGAATGTGGTGGAGCAGGAGATGAGGTACAGTGGTGCCGGGGTGGAGGTGTCGGTGGAGGGTGTAGGAGGTAGAGTGGAATGGTGGGGGTCGGAGGGGGGCGAGGTGTAGGGTTTCGGGGATTAATATATAGCTTTTTACTGAAGTGAAAAGTTACCGAGTATCGCTCGGTGGCTTCAGGTACTATATATTGATGATTTGATGTGTGTCCTGGCTGATGTTGTTAATGATGAATCAATCCTTGTGAGATAATAATATAATTCAAAGTCAGGTAAAGAGAGGGGTGGGGCTGGGGGGGTCAGATGAGACAGACAGTGGGACGCCGTGAGGTATCAGGTGACCTCAGCCATCAGGTGGCTGTATATCTCATCTGTCACTGGCGAGAACAACCACTCTCCCTCCTCGCATCACTTTCGGACAAAAAAAAAATTGCAACAAATCACGTGACTTGACCATATACCTGCTACTCTCTCTTTCTTGTATATATTTATATATGATTTTATTTCCATTACTATAGCTACACCATGAAGCCAAGATCTCGCACACGCCGTAGATCTAATATTTACATAAATAAGAATTTTCTTAGAAATAAAATTAAAATACGTCAGCCAAGTGCATATCTGGCTTGCATACTGAGATTTTATATACAGTGTGTCAATTTTAAAACTTCCCATCCCTAGTATCGGTAAACGGTCGAATTATTTCAAAAATCGCTGAGACACGTCAAATTTGTATTTGACGTATAAATTAGATCGCCCCCTTCAATCCCTGCCCCCCAGAGCCACCCCAAAAATCTTAAATGGGAAAGAGGGTTGAGCGAAACATCATTTTGAAGGACATTTTATTGTTGTCTACATTTTGATGTGCATTTTTTAAATTTGAGTGCTGCGTTGCCAAGTTAGGCGTCTTTGAATATTGCAAAATTGAAAATTTTTGTAATTATTTGTGTGATACATTAAGCTTATAAATTCTCATTAAAACCGGTTTTGACGTTGGTAAGTTGTTTTAATAAATCAATTTTTACAGATAAAGTAGCATCATACCTACTAGATTAACGTAAACCACAAACAAATTTGAACGCGTTTTTATTCTTGTACATTTATTTTGCAAATGATTAACAAAACAAAAATGAAAATAACAAAGTAAAAAATTGAAAACACCAAAACTAAATAAACAATTTTGACTAAATTGAAATTTTTAAAAAAATCTTATAATTTCGATTGTTTTAAGGCTCTGAGACCATTATTTAAGGAGATAGAGACGTTTAAAGATTTTAAGGACAAACATTTTTTAAAAATTTCTGAAATTTTTTTCTCTTTAAAATCTTTAAACGTCTCTTATCTCCGTAAATAGTGGTCTGAGAGTCTTAAAACAATCGAATTTATAAGATTTTTTAAAAATTTAGACTTTAGTTTTTTGAAAATTAATATTTTATTTTCCCTTGAAATTCTCAATCAACTTCATAGGGGTCCTTCCCCTTTGTATCAATCACCCTTCGAAGAGAGGGTTCAAAAAGTAATTTTTTCGAGATATTCAAACGAAAAAATATATTTCAAAATCTTTATAAAATATAAGTACTATTTAAAATGAGTTTAGTTTTTTGAAAATTAATATTTTTTCCCCCTTGAAATTCTCAATCAACTTTGTATCTAAAAATTTCCATGATTGAAATCGCGAATTAGAGGTTTTTGGGCCGACAAATCTATCTGAATCTCATATTCTGGAAGCTTTAATTTGATTGAGTTTTTGTTAATTAACTAATTATTAACAGGTGGGTGTTCTAATGCGATCCCATAGTTTTTTACTTTACCATACAGGGTATGGTCAAGTATTGTAATCATGCATGAAAAAATTGGTTTTTTCCTTCTTTTTTTTCGAAATATCTCAAAAACGGCTGAAACTATGTATTTTGATTAAAAAAATTGAGCGAAACCATGGCATTTCGCTCTACAAAAAAGCTCTATTAAGTGAACATCAAAAAAATTATATTTTTCGAGATAATAATTGTTTTGTCAAACTGTCTGTTAGTTAGTCTGTCCGGTTGTCTGTCCGTTAGTCGGTGCGTTACCAAATTTTTGTGGAGGAGCTAGCTCAAAAACTAGTGTGAATATCAAAACCAAATTTCACACGTAGTTTTGGTTCAATGAGATTAAGAGCTGATTAGATTTTGGTGCATATTGACCCAAAATTAAGGGGGGGGTGGAGGGGGTTAAAAATTAAAAATCTATGCTATTTGAGCAAACTCTACCAAATTTTGTATACATAATCAGTGCTGACTCCAGAAGTCTAAAAATGCAAAAACTAACCGCCCAAAATGGGGGGGGTCAAAAAATGAAAATATAGGCTCTTGTTCCAAACTCAACCAAATTTTGTATACATAATCAGTGGGCACACAGTAATCTAAAAATCCAAAAACTAACCACCCCTACATGATTATAAATAATTTTAGGTGCCAGGTTGTATGGTAAAGTCAAGTGGATGGCCACATCAGAACACGTCAGCTTATTTTTAAATGAAAACTTATAAAAACAAGCACGTTTACAACACTTCCGTACACTTCTCATAGTAAAGTAAAAATCTTATACACTTGATAGACAAGGGAAAATAAAATTGGGAATATTGTAAATGAGAGCAAAATTCTGAAAATCTTTTTCTTTAAAACAGTGTTTTTCAGCCTGTGGGTCGCGACCTCCTGGGGGACGCGAAGACTCAGCAAAAAGGAAAAAAAATGTTTAAAAATATATTTTTATTAAGAAAATGTTAATTATAGGGCATTTGTAGGTTAACACAAATCAATAAAATAAATATGAGTCACATTCACATTAATGTTTTTCGTTAATTAATTTCACCCATCCTTGATCCGTTTTTGCTACATATACTATAGAATTAAATCGTTTTCTAAAAGTAGACGGAATTAAGGTAAACGCTCCAGTAGCGGGCTTATACTCGTAGTGGGTCAGATGCAAAAAAGTGCAAAATTAGCTTATCCAACTTTGAAAAAATAGCGCTATATATAGCCCATGACATGAGCTATATATAGCGCAATTTTTCAAAGTTGGATAAGCTAATTTTTGCACTTTTTTGCATCTGGCCCACTACGAGTACAGGCCCACTACTGGATCGTTTACCTTATGTGTTTATTTTTTATTTGGGCCATTGACGAAAACATCAACTCACACAAGTAAGAAGTGGCAAATGGAATTAAGCACTTCCATGGTTAATTCTGGGTACTTTTTTTTTTTTTTTTAATGCAATCGAATGCAAGAAGGGGTGCACCAGTAAAGATGCAGCTCCTATGGATCTCGAAAGACCCTTGCATTACCGAAGAGAAGGGAAAGTTGATTAAGTGAGAGGGTGTAGACGTGTCTATGCACTCCGGTTTTGAAGGTTGAAGATTATAGGTGCTGGGAAAGATGGAAGCTGGGAGAGAGTTCCAGTTCCTTGAAGTCATGGGGATATATGTATTGGCGAATGAAGTGGTCCGGCACTCACGCGCGTTATTAATCTACTATTGTCGTATCGCTTTTCCAGTGTGGCTGGCAGGCCCGGCTCGTGACTTTGTGTAGGTTTATTGGTTTATAATACATTTAACAATAATTATATATTTTTGTTTATTAATTTATATCAGGATTTATAAAAATAATTAATAAATCAATACTTTTTTTACGTGTTTTTTATGTGTTTTCTACTATAAAAAAAAAAATGAAAAATTGTGCACAAAGTCAGGATTCGGGCTTCTCAGGTTGGTAGGCCTGGCTCGTGACTTTGTGTTGGTTTATAATACATTTTCAATAATTATATATATATTTTTATTAATTTAAGTATATCATGATTTATAAAAATAAATAATAAATCAATACATTTTTACTGTTTTTATGTCTTTTTTCCTATAATTTTTTTTTTAAATGAAAAATTGTACACAAAGTTACGAGCCGGGCCTCTCAGGTCGATGGGCCTGGCAGGCCCGGCTCGTGACTTTTGTGTTGGTTTATAATACATTTTTCAATAATTATATATATATTTTTATTAATTTAAGTATATCATGATATATAAAAATAAATAATAAATCAATACTTTTTACTGTTTTTATGTAGTTTTAATATAAAAAAAAATGAATAATTGTGCACAAAATCAAGAGCCGGGCCACTCAAACAGCGGGGGATAGGGATTCGCGAAATTTTTTTTTCATTCTAAGGGGTCGCGACATGGAAAAGGTTGAAAAACACTGGTTTAAAAGATTGGAACGTTTTTTTTTCTTTGTTCGATTAATATGGACCATTTGAGGGAAGTCTACGTGTACGAGAATAGAAGAAAAGCCCTCTCTAGGAAAAAAGGAATACACTAAAGATATATATAGTGCAAAGATAAATAAATAACACTCAATATATAAATGTGTGTGTGTGGCACACGTGCAAGTTAAAAGTCAAGTGAGGTGAAGGCTATTTCCGTGCAATGATGAAGCGTGCAAAGAAAGAGAAAGCAAGATTGGTTGATGCAGCAGCTGCTCTTGCTGCTTGGAGAACCTAATCTACACACACACACACACACCTACCTAAAAATAGATGAACAGAGTGTTTAAAACACACGCCCTTTTCTCTCCCGATTTCCACTCGAAATTACAGGAATCACCTCCAAAAATTATTCCTTGTTATTTTTTCGTTCCACTCACATTCTTTCGGTTTAAAAGCGGCACAATACTTATTTGATATTGAATATACTATCTAAAGGTTATAAAATGAATTATTAGCCGTAATAAAATAATAAGAACTGAAAAATAAAATAAAATGCACTAAAAGGTATGAAATAATTATCTAATTTAGTTAAATCAATACTATATATAAGAGCCTAGATTAATTTGTAACAACGCTCAGAGAATGCTGCCGACAGAGAGCGCTGATGTCGTCGGTATATTTGCTGTATATATGCTGCAAATTTGAAATCAAAGACTCCAATTGATTTTAAATTAAGAAACATTAAATATATTGATAATTATTTCTCCCCCCCCCCCCCTCACTACTCAAAAATTAAATATTCAATTCGCTTTTCTTTGCGCACAGAAAAATAAATTAATCACATCTTATTTGATTTATATTTTATATATTATTTGTTTATTTTTTAATAATTTGCCACTCTTTTATAATTTTTTAAAAATCTAAATTTTGTAATTCTTAGGACGAAAATGAGGCTAAACTTTTAAGAGACTATGTATTTTCGGGAGTTTACAGGTATACATTTGGAGTGTGGTGTTTTAAGATGAATAAAATTTTTGGACCGAGACGCCGCCCGCCAGGGCTTTCAGCCCGGAGGGCCGAGCTTCTAGGGCGTGCCGAAGGCACGCACGAAAAGCTCGTTTATAATATTCTCCCTAATATATTAAAGAATAATTAACATATTAACGAGAATTGTTTTGAACAAGATATAGGTATATCGCGAGGCCACTGCTGGTTGAAGCTATTGGAGTCTGCTGAGTCTTAAGTCTGGACCAAGAGAGAATGAAAAAGATATGATCCATTTAGCTATAATCCAACGTCATTTTGGTGATCCATCCAAGTGCCATGCGGGCTAAACGCAAAATGACGTTGGATTATAGCTAAATGGATCATATCCTTTTCATTCTCTTGGTCCAGACTCAAGACTCAGCAGACGCTAATAGCTTCAAACAGCAGTAGTCAATCTCGCGATATATATTTTGTTCAAAAGGCGTGATCAAAACAATTCTCGTTAATATGTTAATTATTCTTTAATATATTAACGAGAATTGTTTTATAAATTTATTTAACTTCATTATTTCAAGTTAGAAATATATAAACTCACATATTATTTTCACTTAATATTTGACAAAAATCACCTACATTCGATTCGCGATTGAATCAAATATAGGAAACATACGATTAATTTAGTTACAACTAAACTTCGAAATTGTTAGATGAAATCACTTTTTTGAAGTCGGTGGCAAACATATACATTTTATGAATCGAACTCGATGGATCGTACGTTTGGCGTGTAATGAAGACAACATCTTACTCGAGTAAGCTCGCTTTTTAACCGACTTCAAAAAAGGAGGAGGTTCTCTATTCGACTGAATTTTTTTTTTTTTTTTTTTTGCCTATGTTACCTCATATCTCCGCCAATTCTCAACCGATTTTGAAAAAATTTTTTGCATTGGGTCCAGTCTAGCTTCCGATTGGTCCCATTTTTTTTTCGTTTTTTTTCATAGGTATTAGACCTTTTTTAACCGACTTCAAAAAGGAGGAGGTTCTCTATTCGATTGAATTTTTTTTTTTTTTTTTGTGCCTATGTTACCTCATATCTCCGCCAATTGTCAACCGATTTTGAAAATTTTTTTTGCATTGGGTCCAGTCTAGCTTCCGATTGGTCCCATTTTTTTTCGATTTTTTCATAGGTATTAGACCTTTTTTATTAGGTTTGTTTATGTTTGTTTAGACCTAACCTCTTTGTTTATGAACCGATTTCGATGGTTCTTTTTTTATCCGAAAGGGGGTGTCTTAGGGATGGTGTCATATTAATTTGGTAAAGTTCTGATGATATAATCACTATTAATAACATCACTAAAAAGAGCAAAATAAAAATTTTTAAGAAAAAATAAAAACCGACTTCAAAAAATTAAGTGCAACAAATATAAAAATACACTAAAAGGTATAAAATAATTATTATCTTATTTAGTTACAACTAAACGACGAAATATTAACACGAAATTACTTTTTGAAGTTGGTGCCAAACATATACCTTTTATGAATCGCACTCGACGGATCTTACTTAGTACGTTTGGCGGGTACGCTCGCTTATAGGTATAGTTTGTTTGGCACCGACTTTAAAAAGTAATTTCGTGTTAATATTTCGTCGTTTAGTTGTAACTAAATAAGATAATAATTATTTTATACCTTTTTAGTGTATTTTTATATTTGTTGCACTTAATTTTTTGAAGTCGGTTTTTATTTTTTTCTTAAAAATTTTTTTATTAGGTTTGTTTAGACCTAACCTCTTTGTTTATGAACCGATTTCGATGGTTCTTTTTTTATCCGAAAGGGGGTGTCTTAGGGATGGTGTCATATTAATTTGGTCAAGTTCTGATGATATGATCACTATTAATAACATCACTAAAAAGAGAAAAATAAAAATAATTTTTAAGAAAAAATAAAAACCGACTTCAAAAATTTAAATGCAACAAATAAAATACACTAAAAGGTATAAAATAATTATTATCTTATTTAGTTACAACTAAACGACGAAATATTAACATGAAATTACTTTTTGAAGTTGGTGCCAAACATATACCTTTTATGAATCGCACTCGACGGATCTTACTTAGTACGTTTGGAGGGTATGCTCGCTTATAGGTATAGTTTGTTTGGCACCGACTTCAAAAAGTAATTTCATGTTAATATTTCGTCGTTTAGTTGTAACTAAATAAGATAATAATTATTTTATACCTTTTAGTGTATTTTATTTGTTGCATTTAAATTTTTGAAGTCGGTTTTTATTTTTTTCTTAAAAATTATATAGTTTAGAGTCAATGTTCTCCTGACGATGAGTTAAGAGCTCGAAATATATAGAGTAAACTAAAAAATCTTTGTATTTTAATTTTTCTCCTTGTGAAACACCACCAACTCCAACCTAATTTAATTTTAACAATGTTTCACTATAAACCAACACCGCGTTCCCTAAATTTTATTTTATAGTTTGTTTAGAACAGACTTCAAAAAATGATTTCATGTAATAATTTCAACGTTTAGTTGTAACTAAATTAGATAATTATTTCATACATTTTTAGTGCATTATATTTGATTTTTGAGTTATTATTTTATTTGTTGAATTTAATTTTTTTAAAGCCCTCTGGCTAGCAAGAAGGCGCCTTGCAGCTAGTCTATATATATATATATATATATAAAATTAAGGTTTTGTCTGTACATTGGTCCAAATCACGCCAAATTTTGGTAGCACACGTTTCAATCAAAGTTATGAACGAAAACACCCTCAACAAAATCCATGTCTGTTTGTCTGTCTCTCAGTCTGTCTGTTTCCGTGGGTTCCGCAAAAAGTTGCTCACGATTCACGTAAAAACGGCTGAAAGGTTTATTATGAAATTTTATGTTTGGATCAGATGTCTTCTAATTTACGTTTATAGCTATATAACCTTTTGATATTTTGACCCCAAAAGGGGGTTGGGGGGGGGGGGTGCGCACGAATGGTAATTATCAAATATCTCCTAAACTATTAACTCTAAGGCAAATTTTGTTTTGAGCAAAGTTGTAGGGGATGTGATTTCTGACACTTTTGTTTAAAATTTTTTTTACAAAAAACTACCCAAAAAGGGGGATGATTAAAGTATGTAGATTCTTGCCCTTGGAGTAAACTCAACCAAATTTTGTATACATAATCTGTGGGCCTCTAGAGAGCTAGAAACGCAAAAACTAACCCCCAAAATGGGGAGGGAGGGGGGGGTCAAAAAATGAAAATTCTTTTTATTCGACCAAACTCAACCAAATTTTGTACACATAATCTAAGGCCCACTAGAAGGCTAGAAATGCAAAAACTGAGTGAAGGGTGTGTGGGGTGCGTTGTTAGTGGGGTGGGAGTTCGGGGATTTAGCGACATCAATTTTTAACACATCAATTAATAATTATTAGATTAAATCATAAAGTCCATAAAGACAGTTTCGATAGGTTTCCAGTAAACCTTATACAAAATTAAACTCAGATAACAATCACAGCTTTAAAATACAATCAGCAAAGGCGAGAAACAAAAATATTGTACACCCATACAAGAAAAAAAAACTAAAAATCTGAAGTAATTACAATTTTCATTCTAAGATTAGACTCCTAATTGTATAAATTCCTCTGATAAAATTTAAAATCTTTTTTTTTTTTAAAGGGAGAAGTTTTTTCCCCCTTCCTGGCTTTTGGTCTGAACCATTTAGCCAATCACATTCTTTGTATTGTTTTATAAAAATTTAAAATCTTATACTTAATGTTTGTGTCCCCAGTTTCCAATATATTTATACTTTCTCCTCTCGATATATTTCCCAAAATTGGCTGCCTACATTCTTGGTACATAGGACACTCCTCCCTCACCCTCAGGTTGTTGAGCGTGAAAGGGTCTTTAATAAATCAACTGGTGTGTTCATCACAGGACTTTCACATTTTCATTTATTTGAAGTCGTACTAATTTATACCCCCTTCCTTTATTTCGTTTTTTGTTAATTTTCTCAAAAACGGATTTTTTTTAAAATTAGTATATTTATCAAGTGTCATGAGTTAATAGTTGTGTCAAATTTTTAATCCGATTGAATTAAAGGAAGGGATTGTAAATTAGGATTGTCGTAAAATAAATATTTTAATCGTTCATATCTCGTCTTCGGAAAGTCGCAGAGCCTTGAAATTTAAAACTTAAGCTATCTAGACGCTATAAAAAGTAGAACAAGATTTTGGCTAAAATCAAAAATCCCGAATTCGATGTTTACGTACGTAAGAATTTACCCCCTCCCCTGCGTTTCGCAACCATAAGTCTCAGAGATACGAAATTCGAAACTTAATCTTGATATAGACTAGAAGGAGTACATCAAGCTTTTGGTTACCTAGAAGTTACAAAATAAAATTAACTGTTTTCATCTCTGAGATACAGGCTCCCAAAGTGTCACGACCCAGACTGTGCACGCAATACTCTCCCATTATATTCTATAGAATATAAATGTGAAAGTAAAAAGTGAATCATTATTTCTTTAGAAGACTAAAATATTAAATATAAGAATGGGGGCAGGTTTATGTTAAATTTATGTGGATGCCACATAAGTGCATTATCCACGTTTTAACATTTCTTAACACAAATAAGGGAACAAAAATGAATTGAATTCAATAATGTATGCCAATATCATAACTAATAAATTTTTTTTTTATTATATATATATATATCATAAATTTATCGATGAGCTTTAATCGAGTGTTGTGGTGGGGAGCCCCCCATAGGGTGGGCGGGGGTCAAGTGAGTTTGCCCCCCACACAGAGGCGCGTGGGCTCTTTCTCCGGCTGTTAATTGGAGTGGAGCTTCGAGCACTTCCAAAAGGAGATCGACGATCGACCTTCGCCACCCTGTAGAAGGCAAGGTGCAGCCTCCAGACCAAGACCTAGACGACGTGGACGTAGACGTCGACGACACCTCCTAAAAGAGAGTCCAACAAATCAACAAGAGGTGCACGCTCCGAGAACAACTCGCCTCCCGTCAACAACGCCAACCTGGCCGAACAAGGGGACAAACAAATATTGCCATGAATATTAATGAAAAATTCATGAATTCATCATCAACAAGTGGCAACAAGTGGCAAGAATCAAAAATATACTTGGTTGCACAGTAATTTTTTACTTTAATTAAAAGAGACATATTAATTTTATTTACAATTCAGGCAAAAAGATCGATTTTTATTTGCAGCCAGAATTTATCAATTATTTTGCCAACTTTTTGACCCGCTTCGGCCAACATCAAGGCTGTGCACAAATTTTTCAACTTAATTGCAATTAAAAATAATATTAACTAGCTGCAAGTTCCGCCTTCGGAGGCCTTCTTGCTAGCCAGGAGGCAAGGCCCCTGGACACCCAACCCACGTTCCCCACCCTCCCACCCCACTCCCACCCACCACACATCCCGAAACCTACCCAGCACCCCCCACACCCCGCAACATGCACCCGTGCCCAACCTCCGCCCCCATACCACCACCCCGCTCCTCACCCATCTCGGACCCCCTCACTTGTACCACCCCACTACCCCTCTGGACCCTAACCTGAACCCCCAATCCACTCAACCCTACACCACCACCCCCGCACCCCACCCACCCCGCGCCCTCCAACCACGCACACCACACACCCGCCTAGTCCCTGGACCCCACTCTGCCCCCGCTACGCCCCACGCACCCCCACCTTACTCCGCCTCACTCCCTCACCCCACCCCATTCCACCCCCGGACCCTCATACCACCCCCCGCAGTCCATACTCTAACCCACCCCCCACTCCATTCCACCCCCGCACTCACCCAGTTTTTGCATTTCTAGCCTTCTAGTGACCCAGAGATTATTTCTACGAAATTTGGTTGAGTTTGGTCTAAGAGCAAGAATTTTCATTTTTTTGACCCTCCCCCGATTTTGGGTGGTTAGTTTTTGCATTTCTAGCTCTCTAGAGGCCCACAGATTATGTATTGGTTGCTCCAAGGGCAAGAATTTAGATTTTTCACCCTCCCCCTTATTGTGTTGTTTTTTGGGAAATTTTTTAAACAAAAGTTGCTAGAAATCACATCCGCTACAACTTTGCTCATAATAAAATTTGCCGTAGAATTAATTGTTTAGGAGTTATTTGATAATTTTCATTCGTGCGGCCCCCCAAACTCTCTTTTGGGGTCAAAATATCAAAACGTTATATAGCTGTAAACGTAAGTTAGAAGACATCTGATCCAAATATGAAATTTCATAATAATCCCTTCAGCCTATTTTACGTGAATCGTGAGCAATTTTTTGCGGAAACCACGGAAACATACAGACAGACAGACAGGAATTTTGTTGAGGGTGTTTTTGCTCATAACTTTGCTTGAAAAGTGTGGAACCAAAATTTGGCGTGATTTGGATCAATGTACAGACAAAACCTTAATTTTATATATATACAGGGAACTTCCTTCTTTTTTTTTTTAATGCAATCGAATTAAAGAAGGGGTGTACCAGTAAAGATGCAGCCCCTATGGATCTCGAATGACCCTTGCATTACCGAAGAGAAGGGAGAAGTGAGAGGGTGTAGACGTATGTGTCTATGCACTCCGGTTTTGAAGGTTTGAAGATTATAGGTGCTGGGAAAGATAGAGGCTGGGAGAGAGTTCCAGTTCCTTGAAGTCATGGGGATATATGTATTTGCGAATGAAGTGGTCCGGCACTTTTCTAATTTGACCGCGAGAGAGTGTTGTGAGTCGGCAAAACGCGTGCTTCGTTTTGACCCTCTTAAACTCTGAAGAAGGAGCGACGATCTTCTAAATCGTAGGTTTTTTGAAGAGGATGAAAATGACTTTCTGATAAATTTCTTTATTCGGAATGTGTAGTTTTTATCTTTGGACTGCCTTGCATTAATTCAGCACAATGATGAACTCAAAGAACTTCAAATTCTACCATTCAGACTTCAATAAAAGATACTTATCTTATTAATTAAATCTCTTAATTTTAATATATAATAATATTTCCAATGAGCTATTAGTAGATTTCAAAATGAAATAAACTGCAACGGATCGTTGCTAAACTTTATCCAAAGTCATTTGAAATATTAATATGTTTATTCCTTTATTATTAATCAGATATTACTGGCTATTTGAAGTCCATGTTGACTTAAATTTAAAAATAGTGATCGATTCTCATCTAATACTCGAGGAATAACCATTCTACTTTGGATTTTTGACGTTTCGGTTATTATTGGTAACCATTGCTGAGGACATGGAGGAATCGACTTAAAATCAAAAATAACCATCAATTCTTATCTAATACTAGAGGAATAACCTTATTGCATTCCATTTTGGATGTTTTGACTATTAATGGCAACCTCTAATGAATACCTACGTGGAAAATCGACTTACAATCAAAAAGACTAAATTCTTTTATGGTAAACTACTCAAGCTCAAATATTTTTTTGAAACCTTCCTAGCATTTTAAATTTTAATAAAAAGTTACAAAAATTATTCAAAATGTTCTTTAGTTTATTTAAAATACATTTATTTAAGCGAATTCATGGCATCACTAGCTACAAATAAGCCATTCTAAGAGCGAGTTAGATCGACACCGAGCTAATAAATCTTATAATTTTCAAAATACTTAAATTGTTTGTTTTTTTTAATTCAAGGAAGACGCAGCCCCTACGGATGTCGAAAAACCCTTACATTACCTAAGAGAAGGGAAAATTGATCAAGTGAAAGTGTGGAGGCGTATAGGTGTTATGAAATTCGTTCTTATTATTTGTTGAAAAGGAAGAAATTAGGGAATTTGTAAACTTTATCCATAACTTTTAAGCTAAGGCATTCCAAAATACAGGTACAGAAAATTTTGTCTAACTATTTGGGGGTCTATTACGCTGTCATTTTAAAAAATTAAGCCTAATTCTACTTAAGGAGGTTCTTTCGCGACAATCCACACAAAAAGTTTTTTCCAAGCCATTGTGCTTATATCCCCTCTAAAAATAATCGCCCAAATATGTTTTTTTTTTTGTTTTTTATCAAAACTACGTGGTAAATAATTTCAATTTTTTTCAAATTATTCCGAATATATTATTCTAACAAATATTAGTTTTTCATCAAGATGGTGAAAGTACTTCAATGAAAAAAAATAAAATAATGATCATATCCCCACCCTTTCCCAATCTACTCTATGTAAAAAATGTCATTTTTTATTGCAATTATTTCATGTTTGGTGTAGTAAATCGGCTTCAAATTTTACCAGTATATGTATTATGCTTTTAATGACTTATATCCAAGTTTCAAAGACTTCTTGAATTTTCACATTTGTGAAAGAACTACCTTAAAGAGATCTTTACTGGGATAACACACCCACAGTGATAAAGAAATTTTACCCAACATAAAATTCGACCTTTCACAAAATAATCAATCCATTCAAATTTTATTACGATAGACTTTATGCTAATAAACGTTTGTTGAGTGACCTGATTACTATTAAGACAAATCCAATCGGGTAAAATATTTTTAATTAAAAATACTGATGATGAATTCCGCTATCTAGGAGGTAAAATAACATGGGATGGGAGGAGCGAAAACGAAATTAAATCAAGAATTACCCAAGCAAAAATGGGTTTTAATTCAAAACAAAAGCTGCTATGCTCCTCCTCAATTAGCTTAGAAAACAGGAAGATGCCATTGAAGACATATGTATGGAGCATAGCCATGTACGGGAGTGAAACCTGGACAATTAGAGAACCGGAGAGAAAGAGATTAGAGGCTTTCGAAATTTGATGCTACAGAAGAATGATGAATATCAAATGGATGGATAAAATTACAAATGAAGAAGTTCTTGGAAGAATCGGAGAAAGAAGAACCTTGTGGAAGAGTCTGAAGAAAAGGTCAGAAGATGGGGCACACACTGAGACATGGAGGACTGCTTAGGGGATGATACCTTGGAGGGGAAGGTGGGAAAGAAAAGGGGAAGGGGAAGGCCCAGATTAGAATATTTTTCAATCAAATAATTGGGGATATGGGATGCCAGACATTTAGAGAGGTCAAACAGCTGGCGGGGGACAGAGCCAAGTGGAGACGGGTGGTTGCGTCAAACCAGTCTTAAGACTGTATACTCAATGATGATGATGATGATGAAGGTCAAAGCTTCGAAACTATATGAAAAACCAATAAATTATATATGTAGGTATATAAATATTAATTTATTTAAGAAACTACTGGAAGTAGTACCATTTGATATTTGTATTTTGGACTAATTTCTAAGGAAAAAATTGGTTGGATGATTTTAAAGAAGAGAATGTTGTATGGGAAAGTTTTTATCTAGTCTTTAGAAAATTCGAAAGGCGACAATTCGAGAAAATTTAATACGGCTGTTAACTCAAAACAGTGAGCCCCTGTGAGATAGTCAACCAGACTGGCAGCTAGTTAAATAAACCTAAAAGAATTTAAATGGATTTTGCTGAAAAGGAGGAAGGAAATTATAATAGATTGTGTTTTCGTTTAGACGTTTCTCTTCATCTATTCAGCTCTGAATAGAGTATGGTCTGCAGTCCAAAAGTGGCTAACCTATGCCCAAAATATGGCCCGCGAACAAATGAATAAATTATCATTCATCATCAGTCTTTTAAATTATAAATATTTCATATGTTAATTCTCATTGGGTCAATTGTTCAATTGAATAAATAAAATTTTTATGAAAATTGAATCCCTCCCAAAATATTTCTGTAGAAAAACAGGATAAGTTCGAAAAAGTATATACATGTTTAACATGTTTAATTGGCTTGTCAGCTAAGTAAGAACAACAATATTCAATATACACGCGATACGGACCCAATGAAAAATAATTACATATTATAATTAAAAAAAGACTGATGATGAAAAGGCCAAGCCTTCGAAACTATAGTTTCAAACAAATAAATAATATATACATATATTTGCAACGACATTTTCTCTGGAGAGAGACGGACGGGTAGAATTTTTAATTGAATGTAATGGAAGGCAGCCCAGGTAGGGGTAGTGAGGAAAGAAAAAATTAACACATATCAAATAAGGTGTAATTTACTGGAATCCTTCCTCCTTTTTGGAGGATTCTACCCTCCTCCTTCGGGATTTCAATGGGTCAATGAAGGAAACAAATAAAATACTTCCTTTCTCTCTCCACAGCAGTGTTTAAAACTCTTTTCTTCCTTAGCAGAAGCATAGAAAAATAATTTTTTTCCTCCTTTTCTTAATTAAAATTTTTACTACTTATTTTAGTTTATATTTACTTTATATTTTTTCTTAAATCCAATATTTTTTCAAATTTCTTAAAATATTGATAAAGCGATAAAGGGGTGAATTCTCTCTAAACGTTTTTTAATCGACTTCTAAAAAGGGAGATTCACAATTCGACTGATTTTTTTTTGTATCTATGTTACCTAATTTATTCGCCAATTGTGAACCGATTTTGATGATTTTTTTGCATTGGGTTCAGTATAGTTTCCGATTGTTACCATATTAATTTGGTCAAGTTCTGATAATATGATAAATTACAAAATAGCGGAAATCTCCAATTTAGATGAGCAAATAATCGAAATTATAATAAAAAATCTTTTATAAAAAAAAAATCTTAAAACGTTCATTTAAAACCCGCAAATGTTTAGAGAGAATTCTTCTATTTATAAATTGAATTTTATTATCATTTTCTGGTGAGAGGGATTGGGATTGGATCATTGGATGGAATAATGGAATTGAAATAATTATCGGAAAAGAGGTTTTTTTATTTAATTAGTTTTTTCCTCTTATTAAAAACAAGGACTAAAGATGATCAAGGACACTCGATGGTGGAGAAGTAATCTCCGGAGTCTAAGCTCAAATACAGTGTATACATTGATTCATGTAAAATAATTAGTTCAGTAATAATATCATTTTCTGATTCATTCGCACGAATATTGTCAACATCACTAAAAAGAGAAAAATAAAAATAATTTTTAGAAAAAAAAAAACCGACTTCAAAAAAATTAAATACAACAAATAAAATAATAAGAACTCAAAAATCAAATAAAATGAACTAAAAGGTATAAAATAATTATCTAATTTAGTTACAACTAAACGATGAAATTTTTACATGAAATCACTTTTTGAAGTCGGTGCCAAACATATACATTTTACGAATCGCACTCGATGGATCTTATTTAGTACATTTGGCGGGTAATGAAGACAACATCGCGTAAACTCGTTTATATATATAGTTTGTTTGGCACCGACTTCAAAAAGTGATATCATGTAATAATTTCATCTAATAATAAAACTTGAGCAAGATGCGAGGTAGGTTTCACAAAAAATTATTATATTAAAATGTTTCACCTAGAACCAGGACCTAACTCCTTAAAAGTTAATAATTTTATCGTTTAGTTGTAACTAAATTAGATAATTATTTTATACTTTTTAGTGCATTTTATTTGAATTTTGAGTTCATATTATTTTATTTGTTGAATTTCAATTTTTTTTGAAGTCGGTTTTATTTTTTTTTCAAAAAATTATTTTTATAAATGTTTTTATTTATTTATATTCATAAAACAACTATTAATTTTTTTCAAAATATGTTACCTATATATATTTAAAGAACATTACATTTTAGTTAAGCTGGGTGGGGGAAGGGGGGGGTAGAGAAGTATCAGTGGTGTGCGGTCCATGGATGCTGTGGATGCTGCGCATCCCTAAAATTTCAAAACGTCAATAGTATTTTCATACCATGTCGTAAAAATTTAATGTTAAATTTGAAATATAACGAAAAATTCTGAGTTTATGAATGAATTTTATGCCAAGGAGCGAAAAATAAGATAAAATTTAAAAAATTGAAGGGTTCTGTTTTGGACAGCATCCTCTGGTTGAAATGTCACTGCCATACATGGTATGGTCAAGTATTGAAATCGTGAATGAAAAAAGTGATTTTTTTTTTCGAAATATCTAAAAAATGGCTGAAACTATTTTGATTACAAAATTGGTCGAAACCATGGAATTTCGGTCTCCAAAAAAGCCCTAATAATTGAACACTGAAAAAATTATATTTTTCGAAATAATAATTGTTTTGTCAAAATGTCTGTTATTTAGACTGTTAGTACGTACGTTACCAAATTTTTGTGAACGAGCTAGCACAAAAACTAGAGTGAATATCAAAATCAAATTTCACACGTAGTTTTGGTCCATTGAGATTAGGAGGTGAATAGATTTTGGTGCATATCGACCCAAAATTAAGGGAGGGGGGGGGGCGTAGCGTCAAAAAATGAAATTCTTGGCCCTTGTAGCAAACTCAACCAAATTTTGTATACATAATCAGTGGGCCCCCAGAACTCTAAAAATGCAAAAACTAACCGCCAAAAATGGTGGAAGGGGGTGTATGATCAAAAAATGAAAATCTTTGCCCTTGAACCAAATTTAACCAAATTTTGTATACATAATTATTGGGCTTCCAGAAGTCTAAAAATTTAGAAACAAACCGCCCAAAATGGGGAGGGGGGCGGCAAAAAATGAAAATCTAGGCACTTGTACCAAATTCAACCAAATTTTATATACATAATCAGTGGTCCCCCAATAGTCTAAAAATGCAAAAACTAACCCCCTACTACATGATTATAATTAATTTTACTGAATATTAAATATAAGAGAGGGGCCAGGGTGTATGGTAAAGTTAAGTGGATGGCCACATCAGAACGTGTCAATTTATTTAATTTAATTTTTATTGAATATTTATTTATATCCTATAAAACTTCGATTTTTATCTCAACATTTCGGGGACGGGTTGGGAGGTTCTTACACCCTATCCCCTAGTTGGCCAGGCTTTGGTGCAAATTAGAATCGTAGTTGTCAGAAGGCTTGAGTTGAATTTTTTCCTCTCCTACAAGCCCCTGCCGCTTTACTTTTTTGCAATGTGCTCCACCTGAACAGGTGTGTACAACAACCTGTAACTTGTAGGAAGGTGTGTTTCCTTATTTCCCGACTGGCAATTGGCAAATGTAAGGGGACCGAGAGGAGATAGAGTCCGTCCTGGAGAAAGGAGTGCTAGGATCGAATCTGAGAGAGAGTGCGCATGCGTCCCTCTCTGTGCACGTGCAGAGTGCAGCAAAGGGGACGGGGCCGGGGACGTCGTCTGCTTGGTCTGCTGGCTGTCAGTCGATCCCCCGGCAGACTCCACCATTCGTGCGCCGCCTTTTCCCAATCGGAATCGCACGTTTCTTTCGTCTAATCAAGCGGACAAGTTCATACAAGTAAGTCCCACCCTCCACTTGGGCTTACCTCATCTTTTAACATAGATAGAGATTGTAGAACGCGACAGATCCGTCAAACACTTAGACAATTTAACCCCTCCCCCCGGCCCCTCTGAACCCCCCCCCGGACCCCCCTCCCTCAATTTTCTGCCCCCTTCCTCAAACCACCCTCCTCTACTTTGTAATGCAATCAGATTAGATTTTTATAATAATATACCGTAGAGTATGTCTACTGTTTGATATAAATAATTACATATAATTGAAAATACTTTTTTGCCAAGAGTAAAACACTTGTTGATTTTTTACGAGAAATTTAATGTGGGTGTCTTCTGTTTTCAGGCACATATCTGGATGGATATGGGCAAACTGGGCATTTGCCCAGAGGACAGATTTGGGGGATTGCAGAAACAGAAGTAGGAAAAAAATAAAGCGTGTAATAAATTGACAGGTTCTGATGTGGACACCCACTTGACTTTAACATACACTTCGGGTTGAGTTTGGTCCAAGGGCCTAGATTTTCAATTTTTGACTCTACAACCCCCCCCCCCCATTTTAGGTTGTTAGTTTTTGTTTTTTTAGTCTTTAAGTAGCCCACTGATTATGTATATAAAATTTGGTTGAGTTTGGTCCAAGGGACTAGATTTTTATTTTTTGACCCATCCTCCCCTAATTTTGGCGCAAGAAAAAAAATATTTTAGGTTCATTTTATAGTATATTTCATTTTTCTTGTTTTTTTTAGTTTGCAAATATTATAATTTTAAATTTTAACCCTCTCCCCTCCCCCCCCCCTCTTAATTTTGGGTCGATATGCACCAAAATCTTATCCGATCTTATTCTCAAAGCACCAAAACTACGTGGGAAATTTGGTTTTGATATTCACCGCTAGCTCGTCCACAAAAATTTGGTAACTCACAGATTAACAACCAGACTAACAGACATTTTGACAAAACAGTTATTATCTCGAAATATATATATATATATATATATATATATATATATATATAATTCACTTATTGGGGCTTTTTTAGACCGAAATGCCATGGTTACGCTCAATATTTAACCGACTTCAAAAAAGGAGGAGGTTCTCTATTCGACTGAATTTTTTTTTTTTTGTGCGTGTTACCTCATATCTCCGCCAATTGTCAACCGATTTTGAAATTTTTTTTGCATAGGGTCCAGTCTAGCTTCCGATTGGTCCCATTTTTTTTTCGTTTTATTTTCATAGGTATTAGACCTAACCTCTTTGTTTATGAACCGATTTCGATGGTTCTTTTTTTATCCGAAAGGGGGTGTCTTAGGGATGGTGTCATATTAATTTGGTCAAGTTCTGATGATATGATCACTATTAATAACATCACTAAAAAGAGAAAAATAAAAATATTTTTAAGAAAAAAATAAAAACCGACTTATTAAAATTAAATGCAACAAATAAAATACACTAAAAGGTATAAAATAACTTATTAACTTATTATTAATTATTAACTTATTTAGTTACAACTAAACTACGAAATATTAACACGAAATTACTTTTTGATGTCTGTAACAAACATATACCTTTTATGAATTGCACTCGACGGATCTTACTTAGTACGTTTTGGCTGGTACGCTCGCTTATAGGTATAGTTTGTTTGGCACCGAATTCAAAAAGTAATTTCGTGTTAATATTTCGTAGTTTAGTTGTAACTAAATAAATTAATAATTAATAATAAGTTAATAAGTTATTTTATACCTTTTAGTGTATTTTATTTGTTGCATTTAATTTTTTGAAGTCGGTTTTTATTTTTTTCTTAAAAATTATTTTTTAAATCAAAATAGTTTCAGCCGTTTTTGAGATATTTCGAAAAAAGAAGCAAAAAACCCACTATTTTCTATGCACGATTACAATACTTGACCATACCCTAAAGTAATAACTTTGATAATTTGGATAGTTACAGGATGACGGGGTTATGGGTGTAACTCAGTGGAGTATGATAGGGCTAAAAGGGGATGAACGCCACTGGCATAAACAGGTATAATATATAAATAAATAAAAGAAATATTCAATTTTATATAAAAATGACAATCAAATTTAGGAAACGCTGTGTTGGTTTATAATGAAACATTATCAAACAAATCTTTGTATTTTAATTTTTTCTCCTTGTGAAACACCACCAACTCCAACCTAATATAATTTTAAAAATGACAAGAGACTAATCAACCGCTAGACAGCTATGTAGGTATTTATCTGGATGAGACTAAAGGAGAATCGCATCTTTGTCCCGTACCTTCGGGTATGGTTTGCGCTTTGAGAAGAGGTATTAGGTTCAGCGTCCAATCGTTTTTCAGGAAACCTGGTTTCTTCTCTCGTATGTCTAGTTGGTGTGGAATCAATTCTTTCTATCGTATTGATAGATACCCTGCTAGGCTCGCCGGGGCAATCAGTGCGCTCTCCATAAGTAGTACCTGGAGCCACCGAGCGATGCTCGGCAACTTTTTGCTTCAGTTAAAAGTTATATATTAATATTATTTTTAATTTAAAATTCTGATAAAAACCACTCCGTCTCTGCACACCACCTCGGCATCCCACCCCCTGAACCCCACTGCGCCCCTGGACCCCTGCCCCATACCGCAACCGCACACCACACCCCCAGGGAACCCCCCGCAACCGCACCCCCTCTATGCCCCCTGGATCCTGAACCCACCACTCTAACATCCCTGCACCCCACCCCCAGTTTTTGCATTTCTAATTTTCTAGTGACCCTCACATTATGCATAAATAGGTATATAAATAAATTCTGTATAATTATTTTTTTTAATTAAATAACAATTTATCGAGTTTTATAATAATCAATTAAATTGGCAAATTCTAATTTATAATCATATTTCTTATTAACTCTTTGTGGGATTTAATACTCGAATTTATAATCAATTAAATTAAACCAATTAATTTACATGGATTAATGTATACATTGTATTTTAGCTTCGATTCCGGAGATTACTTCTCCACCATCGAGTGTCCTTGATTATCTTTTTAGTCCTTGTTTTTAATAAGAGGAAAAAACTAATTAAAGAAAAAAACCTCTTTTCCGATAATTGATTGATTCTCCAATATCAATTCATCTCTCCACCCCCCCCCCCCTTTCAATCAATTAAATAAAACCAATTATTTTACATGAATTTATGAATACATTGTTTTTGAGCTTCGATTCCGGAGATTACTTCTCCACCATCGAGTGTCCTTGATCATCTTTTAGTCTTTGTTTTTATTAAGAGGAAAAAACTACTTAAAGAAAAAAACCTCTTTTCCGATAATTATTCCAATTCCATATTCGATCTAATCAGGACCTCGTCAATGGTCAATCAATTAATTTTTTTTTTTTTTTTATAAATTTTATTAAACCAATTATTTTACATTAATTAATGTATACATTAACATAAATTCCAAATCCGCCGCTGGCCCAGATAACATCCCACCAATTCTCATTAAAAAATGCGCCCCTGAACTTGCCCCTATCTTATCCAAGCTATTCCAACTCTCTTACGAGTCGGGCGTATTCCCCAAAAGCTGGAAAATAGCCAGAGTCACACCTATTCCTAAAAAAGGAGACACATCACAAATCTCTAATTACAGGCCTATCTCGATCACCTCTGTTCTTTCCAAATTAATGGAATTAGTCATAAACCAACATGTGATTCATCACTTAGAAAACAATAAATTAATTCACGATAGACAATATGGATTCAGACAAAATCGTTCCACAGGCGACATCTTAACCTATGTCACCCACACCTTGAACAATACTCTAGAGGCCGGAAAAGAAACCGTCGCTGTAGCCCTTGATATCTCCAAAGCTTTTGACCAGGTTTGGCACAAAAATCTTCTTGCCAAACTACCAGCCTTTGGATAGAAAGCTTTCTGACAAACCGAAGTATAAAAGTTGTGGTGGATGGAACATCATCTGAATCGTTCTCCACAAACTCTGGTGTTCCCCAAGGCTCTGTAATCTCCTCCACACTCTTCCTTATTTATATAAACGACCTTATTGATCAAACGGCAAACCCCACTCATTGTTACGCCGACGATAGCACTCTACACGGCAAACCCTCTCTCCCAAATAATCGAATCAATATTGCCTCCTCAATTACTCTCGACTTAGACAAACTGAATAAATGGGGCTCTCAAAATTTAGTTAACTTTAATTCAAATAAGACTCAATGTTGTCTAATTTCTAGGCGCGAAAATAGAGATTTCCCTGATATTCACTTCGATTCGAATACCCTGAAAATGTGTGACAGCCTATCCATGTTGGGCGTCTCTGTCGCATCTGACCTGTCTTGGAATGAACACATCTCCTCTGTGGCGAAATCTGCAGCAAGGAAGATTGGCTTCTTATTCAGGTCCAAGCGATTTTACAAACCCCCACAACTTCTCACCATCTACAAGGCCCAAATCCGCCCCTGTCTCGAATACGGCTCTCATCTATGGAGAGGAGCCTCAAAATATTCTCTTGCTACCCTTGATGCAATTCAGAAACGAGCCGTCAGGCTAATTGACGATTCTACCCTCACCGACTCCCTCGACTCGCTAGCTCATCGAAGAGATGTCTCTGCCCTTTCCCTCTTCTATAGATACTATCACGGCAGGTGCTCTGACGAGATAAAATCAATAATTCCCCCCAAAGCATGCTTTGCACGCAGCACACGTTTTGCCGACTCCCAACACTCTTTCGCTGTCAAATTGGAAAAGTGCCGGACCACTTCATTCGCGAATACATATATCCCCATGACTTCAAGGAACTGGAACTCTCTCCCAGCCTCTATCTTTCCCAGCACCTATGATCTTCAAACCTTCAAAACCAGGGTGCATAGACACCTGCGTCTACATCCTCTCTCTTAATCAACTTTCCCTTCTCTTCGGTAATGCAAGGGTCTTTCGAGATCCATAGGGGCTACATCTTTACTGGTGCACCCCTTCTTGCATTCGATTGCATTAAAAAAAAAAAAAATAAACATTGTATTTTTTGCTTCGATTCCGGAGATTACTTCTCCGCCATCGAGTGTCCTTATTCATCTTTAGTCCTTGTTTTTAATAAGAGGAAAAATCTAATTAGATAAAAAAACCTCTTTTCCGATAATTATTTCAATTCCATTATTCCCAAATCAAGTCGATTGGTTTGATCTCACATCCCATCCTCCTTCCCCTCTCCTCAATCAATTAAATTGTTTAATTTTAATATATATATTCATATTTGCTATAACCTATTAGTGGGTTTTAAAATTTAAAAACCAATTAATAAATAAATGATAATTGAAAAAATTGGACACAAACTTTTTTATTGAGATTTTCATCTATCAATAATTACTTTAATTAAGAAAAGATCAATTAAGATGAAATTTGTCGAGGTCCAGACCTAGCCAGATCGCTTTCTCATCCTCAAAACTTGTTAATAGAATTTGTTTCATCAAAATCGGTAGAGCCATTTTCAAAATAGAACTAAGATACAAACAAATAAATATATAAACAAACAATTTTTACTCGTTTAATAAGAGTAGATAGATAGATTGGTAGCAAAGCGACCAGCTCGCCGGTCGAATTGATTTTCTCATATATATATGTGTGTGTGTGTGTGTGCTCTCTCTGGCTGACCGTGAGTTGGTGTCAGAGAGAGAGCGCTCAGTTCTCCCCTCATTTTCTGTATAATGAATGTTCACTGAAAAACCAACTAGCCACATTATAATTATATTTCAAATGCTAATAGTAAATTAATAGTTTAATTCTAAATATTTGAAATAATTAGTATTAATTAGTTCAGCAATCCTGTCACAACGACTTCTTATCTTTAACACTCTTAATGGCGACTGGTCATCAACCCATTGCAATAACGTTTATAAAAACAAATAAAACCTGATAAAACATGAACGTGTCGTATATTTTCAACATGATGGATTTACGATTCAAATAACTTAGAAGTGAGGGGAAAATTTTTTAACATTCAATTCATTAAAAATAAACTGACACGTTCTGGTGTGGCCATCCACTTGACTTTAACATACAACCTGGCCTCTCACTTATATTTAATATTTAATAAAATTATTTATAATCATGTAGGGGAGGGGGGGTTAGTTTTTGCATTTTTATACTCCTGGGGGTCCACTGATTATGTATTCAAAATTTGGTTGAGTTTGGTACAAGAGCCTATATTTTCATTTTTTGACTATACACCCCCCCCCCCATTTTGGGCGGTTAGTTTTTGCATTTGTAGACGTCTGTAATTAAATTTATATTTAATATTTAATAAAATTATTTATAATCATGTAAGGGAGGGGGGTTAGTTTTTGCATTTTTAGATTTCGGGGGGTCCACTAATTATTTATACAAAATTTTGTTGAATTTGGTTCATAGACCTATATTTTCATTTTTTGGCCCTACAACCCCCCCCCCCCCTCTCCTTCCCCCATTTTGGGATGTTAGTTTTTGCATTTTTAGACTTCTGTGGGCCCACGTGTTATATATACAAAATTTAATTAAATTTGATACAAGGGTCTAGTTTTTTAATTTTTGACCCCCCCCCCCATTTTGGTTGGTTAGTTTTTGCATTTTTAATCTTCTGGGCTCCTACTGATTATGTGTACATCATTTGGTTGAGTTTGGTACAAGGGCCTAGATTTTAATTTTCTGACCCTACACCCCCCCCTTTTTGGGCGGTTAGTTTTTTAGACCTTTTTAGACTTCTGGGGGTACACTGATTATGTATACAAAATTCGGTTGAGTTTGCTCAAACGGCCTAGATTTTTAATTTTAACCCCCCCCCCCCCCTTTTTGGGTCGAAATGCACCATAATCTAATCAGCTCTTAATCGTCTTAATCGTCGGGGTCTCTTCCTTCGGCCGTTAGAACAAGTAGGGGAAGGCGGCCGGAGGGTCCACCCATGTGTAGGGCCGGGTGTAGAAAAACTGAGACGACAGGGCATATTCTCCAGTCGTGTGGGAGGACGCACGATGGAAGGCTCAGGAGGCATGATGCGGTGGTGAGACGTCTGGCTAATGAACTAATTAAAAAGGGAATGCGGGTCGAGCTCGAATATTTATATCAGAGCTCGGCCGGGAACAGGAAGCCAGACATCGTGGTGAAGGACGGGTCGGGGACGGTGTGGGTTCTGGATGTTCAGATAGTGTCAGCGCTCCTCGGACTGGGGGTTGCCCACAGAAACAAAATCAATTATTATAAGGGCAACTCCAGTCTGGTGAGCAACATTGCGGCAAGGTTTGGGGTGGGCTCGGGTTCTGTGAGAGTTGAAGCCATCACACTCTCGTGGAAGGGAGTGTGGTGGCATAAAGCGGTGCCTCCCCTTGTCGCCCTGGGAATTTCTCAGAGAACTTTATACGATATAACCTTCAGGGCGATGAGGGGTTCATTAATGAATTTTTACAGCTTCAACAGGAGAACTTATAGGGAAATCGCCATGCGCTAGAAATTGTATATAAAAAAGAAAAAAAGAAAAAAGAATTTTTTTTGTAAATATATTATGTTAATATTCCTATAATTATGTAAATAATCCTGTAATTAAATTCACCCGATTATGTAAATATTTCTTGTTAGTGGAGGCCCCCACCTGCGTGGCCCAATAAACGAAAAATCAATGGATCAAAAATACGTGTGAAATTTGGTTTCGATATTCAAAGCAGTTTTTGAGCTAGCTCGTCCACAAAAATTTGTTAACGCACGTACTAACAGACATTTTGACAAAACAATTATTATCTCGAAAAATATAATTTTTTCGATGTTCACTTATTAGGACTTTTTTGTAGAACGAAATGCCCTGGTTTTGCTCAATTTTTTTAATCAAAATAGTTTCAGCCATTTTGTAGATATTTCGTAAAAAAGAAGCAAAAAACCCACTTTTTTCATGCACGATTTAAATACTTAACATGTATGGTAAAGTAAAAATTTTATTATTACCATTATTAATTGTATTATATATATTTTTTTAAACCAATTTATTTTCTTTCATGTTTTAATTATATAAAAATTACGCAAAAATGAATTGGGATATTGCACTAGCTACTACGCTTCCTCTTTAAAATTTAATTTGTTTATTGAATAACCAGACAGTAAAACTTGGATAATTTTTCGTCCCTACCCTGACGTTTAGGACACATTTATGTCACTGTGAAATTCGCTCAGAATAGCCCGTTTCACTTCGCAAACCACTAATCATTGGCGTAACAATAGGATGGCATGTCGGGCCAAATGCCACGGGCCCCCGGTGCGAACACATGAGGATCCTAACATTTATTATTACCAAAATTCGTGTCTTGTTCGTCAAGAAAATTCTCAGTTTTCGATCCACTTTTAGACAATGAATAGAAAAGTCATCTTCTATAAGAGAACTTCTGATTTATTAATCATAAATATCATTTTATTAACCGACTTCAAAAAAGGAGGAGGTTCTCAGTTCGACTGAATTTTTTTTTCTATGTTACCTGATATCTTCGCCAATTGTGAACCTATTTTGATTATTTTTTTTGCATTGGGTTCAGTATAGTTTCCGATTGGTCCCGTTTTTTTTTCATTGGTATTGGACCTTTTATGTTGTTTGTTCACGCATATAACTTCTTTGTTTATCAACTGATTTTAATGATTTTTTCTGCGTTTGGATCAGTATAGCTCCAAGATAGTCAAGATACCTATTTATTTATTTATTTTATGTATGTTCAGCGAGAACTTTTTGCTACGCGGACCGATTTCGATGATTCTTTTTTTAATGAAAAGGGATTACCTTAGGGGTGGTCCAATATTAATTTGGTCAAGTTCTGATGATATGATCAATGACGAAATAACGCAAATCTCTAATTCTTATGAGCAAATAATCGAAATTATAATAAATAAAATCTTTTATAAAAAAAAATCTTATAACATTCATTTAAAACCCGCAAACGTTTCGAGAGAATTTCTATATTTAAAAATTGAATTTTATTATCATTTTCTGATTCATTCGGCCAACGGTTTCTCTCACGAGATGCATGCAAGGTCTTATATTAAGTCACTATTAATAACATCACTAAAAAGAGAAAAATAAAAATAATTTTTATAAAAAAAAAAAATCGACTTCCAAAAACTAAATGCAACAATAAAATAATAAGAACTCAAAAATCAAATAAAATGCAGTATAAAATAATTATCTAATTTAGTTACAACTAAACGACAAAATATTAACATGAAATCACTTTTTGAAGTCGGAGCTAAACAAACTATATAAAGCGAGCGTATCCGCCAAACGTACTAAGTAAGATCCGTCGAGTTCGATTCATTAAATGTATATGTTTAGCACCGACTTCAAAAAGTGATTTCATGTTAATATTTCGTCGTTTAGTTGTAACTAAATGAGATATTTTTTATACCTTTTAGTGCATTTTATTTTATTTTTGAGTTCTTATTAATTTATTTGTTGGATTTAATTTTTTGAAGTCGGTTTTATTTATTTTTTTTTATAAAAATTATCAAAATTAAAATTGATAAAAATTTATTTAAGAAGTTCTATGGGACAAGAAAGGTTACGCAACTATAGCAGAATAATCCGTCGAACATTCTATGACCCGAAATTTGAACTTTGATGTTGTCATTAACACTTTTGCTGAAGAGAAAGTCCGAAAAAAGGAATTGTAATAATTAAAATTTTGATTAAAAATAAAATTGTTATTTCAACCCTATAGGTTCTTTAAATTAAAAGTTACTAGAAAATCAACGAAAAATGCAACAAATATTATAATAGCGTTTGTACATACTTTATGTAGTGATTTATTAAAAATAAACTACAGCGTTGGTTTAGCTTCTTTACATTGAGGGGAAGGGGATTTACCACGAGCTTCAAAGTTATAGTTACGCCACTTCCACTAATCCTAATGTTTAAAAATCGACCAACCCTGATACAAAAAGTTTTGAAGTATTACTTTCTTTTAACCGACTTCAAAAAAAGGAGGAGGTTATCAATTCAACGGAATGACTGTTTTTTTTTTTGTGTTAAAACATTTATTTCTCTTTACCATGTGGACCGATTTCGATAATTTTTTTGCATTGGTTTTAGTCAAGTTCTTGATTGGTTTCGTTTTTTTTTTTTATTGGTATTGGACCATTTTTGTTATGTATGTTCACCCATAACTTCTTTGTTTATAAACCGATTTCAGTGATTTTTCTTTTATTGCAAAGGAGGTACCTTAAGGGTGGTCCCATATTAATTTGGTCAAGTTCTGATGATGTTTGTTTGTCGATTTCTATTTACCATGTGGACCGATTTCGATGATTTTTTGCATTGGGTTTAGTATAGTTGCCGATTGGTCCCATATAAATTTCATTGGTATTGGACCTTTTTTAACCGACTTCAAAAAAAGGAGGAGGTTCTCTATTCGACTGATTTTTTTTTTGTGCCTATGTTACCTCATATCTCCGCCAATTGTGAACCGATTTTGAAAATTTTTTTTGCATTGAGTCCAGTCTACCTTCCGATTGATCCCATTTTTTTCATAGGTATTAGACCTTTTTTTTAAGTTTGTTCAGGACTAACTTCTTTGTTTATGAACCGATTTCGATGATTCTTTTTTTATTGGAAAGGGGGTATCTTAGGGATGGTGCAATATTAATTTGGTCAAGTTCTGATGATAGGATCACTATTAATAACATCACTAAAAAGAGAAAAATAAAAAATTTTAAGAAAAAAATAAAACCGACTTCAAAAAAATTAAATGCAACAAATAAAATACACTAAAAGGTATAAAATAATTATTATCTTATTTAGTTACAACTAAACTACGAAATATTAACATGAAATTACTTTTTTAAGTCGGTGCCAAACAGACACCTTTTATGAATCGCACTCGACGGATCTTAGTACGTTTGGAGGGTTTGCTCGCTTATAGGTATAGTTTGTTTGGCACCGACTTCAAAAAGTAATTTCATGTTAATATTTCGTCGTTTAGTTGTAACTAAATAAGATAATAATTATTTTATACCTTTTAGTGGATTTTATTTGTTGCATTTAATTTTTTGAAGTCGGTTTTATTTTTTTCTTAAAATTTTTTTTGTTATCTATGTTCACGCATAACTTCTTTGTTTATAGACCGATTTCGATGATACTTTTTTATTTGAAAGGGGATGGTCCCATATTAATTTGGTCAAGTTCTGATCATATGATCAATTATAAAATAACGGAAATTTCCAATTCTTATGAGCAAATAATCGAAATTAAAATAAATAAAATCTTTTATATATAAAAAAAAAAGGAATCTTAAAACGTTCATTTAAAACTTTTTCTCTTACGAGATCCATGCAAGGTATTATCATAAGTCACTATTCTTAACATCACTAAAAAGAGAAAAATAAAAATAATTTTTAGAAAAAAACACTGACTTCAAAAAAATTCAACAAATAAAATAATAAAAACTCAAAAATCAAATAAAATGCACTAAAAGGTATAAAATAATTATCTTATTTAATTACAACTAAACGATGAAATTATTACATGAAATCACTTTTTGAAGTCGGTGCCAAACAAACTATAAAGGCGAGCTTAAGCGATGTTGTCTTCATTACCCGCCAAACGTCGGGTAGGCTAGGCGGTATCATGTCAGTCAGCTAACCAAGAGAACCCGAGTTCGAATCCGACTCGAGGCATCCGGCTAAAATCTGACCCCCGAGGTAGAGACAAATTTAAATAAAATAAATACTATCTTAAATGGCTTATGGCTAGAAAGGCCGAAAAGCCAAAAAAAAAAATAAATAAATAAAAGCGTCTTCTAACCATTGAAATAACAAGAATTGAGCGAAGTTCTATACCTTCTCTGGGAAGATTCCTCTTGAATGATCAACATCAGTTGCAGAAATACCATACAAGTTTCAAATTAGTTAAATGCTTTTTTTTGTTTTTGCGATTTTCTATAATAATAAAATTAAAAAATGTTTAACTATAGTATGTTAATGATTTAATTTTAGTTATAATTTAATAGTAAAAATATATTAAAATTTCTAGACAAATAGAAGATTAAAATATTGCAATATCCCTATTCATTTTTCCAAAGTTTACCATATATATTTAATTATGTATATTATATATTGTACTTTTTTGAAATTAAAATTTTAAATGTGTTGTATTCAATTGAGGATTGATGGAAGGCAGCCCAAGGATAATGAAAAATACAATTCCAAATGAAATAAATTTATTGGAAAGTCATTTTTATCCCCTTAAAAAGAGACGTTTCGGAGGATTTTCCCCTCCTTAAACCCTGAAGAAGGAGAGAAGATCCTCCGAAACGTTGGTTTTAAGAGGATAAAAATGACTTTCCAATAAACTTATTTCATTTGGAATTGTATCTATACAATATAAAATTAAGGTTTTGTCTGTACATTGGTCCAAATCACGCCAAATTTTGGTTGCACACGTTTCAAGCAAAGTTATGAACGAAAACACCCTAAACAAAATTCCTGTATGTATGTCTGTAAGTCTGTGTGTGTGTCTGTATGTTTCCGTGGGTTCCGCGAAAAGTTGCTCACGATTCACGTAAAAACGGCTGAAGGGACTATTATGAAATTTCATATTTGGATCAGATGTCTTCTAACTTAACGTTTAATATGAAAGATATTAATTTGCCGATGTAAATAGATTCAAATTTACAAGAAATCATAAGTTGGTGTCATCTATTCAATTCGATGGAATTGAATATTTTTAATTATATGTCAGAGGGGTTGTTTTTCAGCCCCTCGGGAATCGAACCCGAGTGCCAGTAACAGCAATCCGGTCCACCTGGCTCACCTGCAGGATGCGAACCTCTCTGACATATGTACACGCGTAAAATATTTTACTCAAAGATTGTTATCTTAATTTGTAAAATTTCGCGATCTAGTGATTCTAAATTTAAACATATAGCCATGCCATATAATTTAAATAAAGGTCGTTGAGTGTTTCGTATTTTGAAGAGATTCAAAATTCGAATGGCAATGGAATGACTTTTTCTAATTTAATATGAAAGATATTAATTTGCCGATGGTAGTAGGGGGTGAAAAACAACCCCTGTGACATATAATTAAAAATATTCAATTCCATCGAATTTAATAGATGACACCAACTTATGATTTCTTGTAACTTACGTTTGTTGCTATATAACGTTTTGATATTTTGATCCCAGAAGGGGGTTCGGGGGGTGCACGAATGAAAATGATCAAATAACTCCTAAACTATTAACTCTACGGCAAATTTTACAATGAGCAAAGTTGTAGGGGATGTGATTTCTGACAACTTTTGTTTAAAAAATTCCCCCAAAAAGGGGGAGGGTCAAAATATGAAAATTCTTACCCTCTAGAGCCAACTTAACCAAATTTTGAATACATAACATGTGGGTTACTAGAAGGCTAGAAATGCATACTAACCACCCAAATTGGGTGGGGGGGGTCAAAAAATGAAAATTCTTACCCTTAGAGCCAACTTAACCAAATTTTGTATATATAATCTGTGGGTCACTAGAACTCTAGAAATCCAAAAACTGGGTGCGGGGGGTGAGTGCGGGGGTGGGGTTAATGGAGTAGAGGGTGGGTTAGGGTATGTGGTGCGAGGGTGGTGCAGGGTGGAGTCCGAGGGCGTAGCGGGGGTGGGGTCCAAGAGGTTAGGCGGGGGTGGAGGGCACGGGTTGGGGTCCGGGGTGGGTGGGGTGCGGTGGTTCAGATGAAGGTCCAGAGGCGTAGTGGGGTGGTGGGGTGGGGCGGGGGTTGGGAACGGGTGCATGGTGCGTGGGGTAGGGGGTGCTGGGTGAGAGTGAGGTGTGAAGGTGGGGTCCAGGGGCGTGCCCCTTGGCTAGCAAGAGGGCCGCCGAAGGCGGGCCTTGCAGCTAGTAATAAAAAAATACTAGGCAAATTGGAACTATATAGTAAACCCTGGCTCCATGGCTGCGTTTCTTGGTTATGTTTTCACAACTCACAAAAGTTATCAAATTAATAATCTCGAAGCTGTACTTTCGTCTGCTCGTTACGTCATCGTCAGTCCTACTTCTTTGCTCTGATTGGTGTTCAACTCAAAATGATGGATTGGTGTATTTTATAGTTTTATTTTATCAAATAAATAAACAATCTCGCTAATAATATAAAAATAAATACGTTATTTATAATCTATGAATCCTATTTCATTAGATAAATACATTATTTTAGTGATTCTTGATTACTGTCATCATGCCTATTCAAGACCATCAATCAGATATTATTCAATAGTTTGTGATGAAATATGAAGTCATTTTGCAATCTGCTGGATGATAGGCTTTGAATAGTAAGATCTCTCTTCATCTAAATCTAGAAGAAGAGGAATTAGTTGAGGTACTAAGAGAATCATGGGATGATGGGGAATTTATATGAAAGTATTTTCAAAAATGAATTTTGAACTCTTTAAATATGGTCAATTTGATCTTTTAATAAACGATTTGAAATTATTTTTACAAAAGAATTGTATTAATTTAATTCATAAATATATATATATAGGTATAGTCCTGTTTTTATTTTTTAAAGAACATTGAAAAATTGGAAACCACTCTACTATTAAATTCACTTAAAATTTTGGTATAGGTCATGGGTCGGCAACCTGTAGCTCGCGAGCCGCATGCCGCTCTTTTGATGTCAAGATGCGGCTCTCTCTCCAATTCCATGAGCAAATATTAATAATTAGTTTGAAAGTTTATATTAGGTAAATAAGGACAAGTTTTTCTAAGACTATTTGAAGCCCTGAAGAATTCGGCAAAGTAGACGAAACGTTGGTTGATAAATAAAAAAGTCACACATAAAAACTTGTCCTTATTTTCCTAATATAAACTTTCAAATTAATACAAATTATGGACGGAAATGATAATAATAATTAATAATTATATTTTAGGCTAAAATGCTAGATCATCTGCCCAATTTCAACAAACAACTTGAACAGGTTCGGTTTATGATCTCGGTTCGAATTGATAAAAAAAAAATGGGTTTCCAAACAAACCTTGTAAGGTTCGGTTAAGATATATTCAGTTCGGCTCGGTTACCTTTATTTCGGGAAGCTATTTAGGCGATTAGGTTGGCGTTAATTATAGTTATATTATTTGATTACTAATTTTATTATTCTAGCAGAGCTAGCTAAAATACTTTAATATGTTTTGTACGAATCATTTGTATGTTTTTATATGAATAAATATTATTTCATATTTAAAGCTATTTATTTTAAATTAAAAATCAAATTTATATACCTAATCCTAATCAAATACCATAATATTGAAACAAAAATGTTAGTGGCTCTTTAAAAACTGGAAAATTTGGTAAATTGTAACTTTTGGCTCTTCCGTCTTAAAAGGCTGCCGACCGACCCCTGGTAAGGTCTTATCCTTTGACTTCTCGGCGTGTTTCGCTCACGGAGCGTACATAATAGAATACATAGATCCTTAGATCACTTTAATTTTACATGTAGGTGGCTTACAATTGAAAAGCGTGTTAGAATACTTAAATATCAATTCCATGGGAGGCCCTAAATGGGTAGTTTCGGAGAAAATTAAATTTTGTAAATTCCAAAGAGAGAAAACCATAGAAAATTGAATTTTGAAACTACCATTTTTTTAAAATTATGATTAAATTTAAAATGTACATCGGCGGGGCAAAATTAAAATCGATCAGGTAATCAACTGGTGTATTAACCAGACAACATTCAGATTTTCATTTATTTGAAATCATCGCGACTCTACTAATTTACACCTCCTTCCTTTATTTCGTTTTTTTGATTTTCTCAAAAAAAGTTAATTTCATTTTGTAACTTCTAGGTGGAAGGAAATCGATACCCTTAATAGTTGGAGACCGGATTTGGGACATAAAACCGGATATTGTGGTCCCCACAGGCCAAAAAGGGGCCAAAAATCAATTGGTCAGTGCGTACGTATATAGTATACACCCCCTGGGTTTCGCAACCATAAGTCTCAGAGCTACTAAATTCGAAACTTAAGCTGGATATAGGCTAGAAGGAGTAAAGCAAGCTTCTAATTGAAATTTCGAAAACCGGAAGTGGACATTTTACATGAAAGATTTTCCGTTTTTTTTTTATTTTCTCAAAAACGGCTGTAACGATTTTTTTAAAAAATTGGTGTATTTATCAAGTGTCATGAGTTATTAGTTGTATCAAATTTTTAATCCGATTGAAATAAAGGAAGGGGGTGTAAAGTAGGAGTGTCGCGGGGCACGAAACGCAAAGGGAGTACTTACGTAGTAGATACGTACATACATACATACGCACTGACCAATGTATTTTTGGCCCCTTTTTGGCCTCTATCCGGTTTTACGTCCCAAATCCGTTTTCCAACTATTAAGGGCATCGATTCCTTCCACCTAGATGTTATAAAATGAAATTAACTTTTTTCATCTCTGAGATACAAGCTCTCAAAGAGACAGGACCCAGAAGAGGGCATCGCAATATGTACTTCCACATTATATTCTATTATTATCATTTCCGTCCATAATTTAATTTATAATTTGAAAGTTTATATTGGGAAAATAGGGACAAGTTTTTTATGTGTGACTTTTTTATTTATACACCAACGTTTCGTCGACTTTGCCGACTTCTTCAGGGCTTCAAATAGTCATGTCACACATTCGTCTAAATTTTCTTATTACCTTCGTTACCATTGATAATAAGAAAATTTAGACGAATGTGTGACATGACTGTTTGAGGCCCTGAAGAGGTCGGCAAGGTCGACGAAACGTTGGTGGATAAATGAAAAAGTCACACATAAAAGGCTTGTCCTTATTTTCCCAATATAAGCTTTCAAATTATATTCTATGAAATTAAATTTGAAAGTAAAAATTTTTGACTTGAAATGCCCCATATATATATACTTAAGATGTGTTCTATCTTTAAAAGCGGAATGGGTAAATTGATAATTTCGAGGGGTGAACCAGGATTGGAATTAAGTGTACACCGTCTTTGGAATTATTTGGAATTACTTTTAGATCAAGAGCCCACGACGGCCAGACCTTCGTTATTTTATAAAAGCTGAAAGTTTTTCTGTGCATGTCCCCTATACAGGTAAGAACGACCAGCGACTATAGAGTTTGGGTTGTGGTTACTTTGGCAGGTAACAGGTAATAAAGGTGTATAAAATAGTACTTTAAATTCGTTAAAGTATAAATCTCAATTTTTTTATATTTTCTTCGGGATAACTTTAGAAATCTCGTCATCCATTGCCGGACACTTGTGACAGTTGCTACCCCCTGTCACACACCCCTAAACTTTCTTTTTGATTTTAAGTCGATTCTTCCACGTTTTCAGTAGAGGTTGCCATTAATAGTCAAAACAACAAAAATGGAATGCAATAAGGTTATTCCTCTAGTATTAGATAAGAATCGATGGATATTTTTGATTTTAAGACGATTCCTCCATGTCTTCACCAATGGTTATCGATAATAACCGAAATGTCAAAAATCTATGTAAAAACCATTAAAACTGTCCGCCTATTGAGGTAACATGTTTTTATAGGTCGCCAAGTAACATATATAAAATTTATCTTTTATATTATAACGAAAGTATAATTATAATTTATTAAAGTTTAGGGGTGTATGGCAGGGGGTAGCAACTGTCATAAGTGTCCGGCAATGGATGACGAGATTTCTAAAGTTATCCCGAAGAAAATATAAAAAAATTGAGCTTTATACTTTAACGAATTTAAAGTACTATTTTATACACCTTTATTACCTGTTACCTGCCAAAGTAACCACAACCCAAACTCTATAGTCGCTGGTCGTTCTTACCTGTATAGGGGACATTCACAGAAAAACTTTCAGCTTTTATAAAATAACGAAGGTCTGGCCGTCGTGGGCTCTTGGGCTATTTGGAATTCATTAGATAATCTATTGTCATCTATTGTCTTCTACTTGGAAATGAAAGTGGAAGTAGGTGACACAATTTTAGGTCGCGGTTCATCCCTCTGATATTTTAATCATTATAGTAATAAATTTTTTTTTTTAATATCCATCAAATACAGTAAATGACACATGTACCAAATGTATATGTTCGAGGAGGGAAGTTGTGTCCTAATTTATTGTTGTCATGCCAGTAAGGAGCTAAGTGAATTTACTTCTTTAGTAAAGTTATTCTTTTCTACTCAGGAATGCAAGGCTTATCATGACTTATATTATAGCTGTTAACCTTCTAGATGTATGCCTTCTTACGTCGTTATCATTAAAAGGTTCGATAAATAACTATTACTTGCTCTTGACATGAAAATAAAATTTAATTTAATAAATAACTACATAGGTATATAAATAAATTTTATGATAATTTAGAATCTGGGGCTTGAGAGGATGAAACGACATTTTCAACGATGATTTTTTTTTATGAGTTTTACTTTTAAAGAAATTTTAATTTATTCTAATATTATATTATATAGAGAGCTCGAATATAATATTTATTTTTATATCTCTTCTAAAAATTACATTTTTTAACCACTCCAAAAATGGGAAAGTGATACAAAGGGTCCCTTAACTCTCATTTTCGGATTTTTTAAGAAAATAAAGTTTTAATTTTAAAGAAATTTTAATTTATTCTAATATTATATTATATAGAGAGCTCGAATATAATATTTATTTTTATATATCTTCTAAAAATTACATTTTTTAACCACTCCAAAAATGGGAAAGTGATACAAAGGGTCCCTTAACTCTCATTTTCGGATTTTTTTAAGAAAATAAAGTTTTAATTTTAAAGAAATTTTAATTTATTCTAATAGTATATTATATACAGAGCTCGAATATAATATTTATTTTTATATATCTTCTAAAAATTACATTTTTTAACCAGTCCAAAAATGGGAAAGTGATACAAAGGGTCCCTTAACTCTCATTTTCGGATTTTTTTAAGAAAATAAAGTTTTAATTTTAAAGAAATTTTAATTTATTCTAATAGTATATTATATACAGAGCTCGAATATAATATTTATTTTTATATATCTTCTAAAAATTACATTTTTTAACCAGTCCAAAAATGGGAAAGTGATACAAAGGGTCCCTTAACTCTCATTTTCGGATTTTTTTAAGAAAATAAAGTTTTAATTTTAAAGAAATTTTAATTTATTCTAATAGTATATTATATACAGAGCTCGAATATAATATTTATTTTTATATATCTTCTAAAAATTACATTTTTTAACCAGTCCAAAAATGGGAAAGTGATACAAAGGGTCCCTTAACTCTCATTTTCGGATTTTTTTAAGATAAATAAAGTTTTAATTTTAAAGAAATTTTAATTTATTCTAATAGTATATTATATACAGAGCTCGAATATAATATTTATTTTTATATATCTTCTAAAAATTACATTTTTTAACCAGTCCAAAAATGGGAAAGTGATACAAAGGGTCCCTTAACTCTCATTTTCGGATTTTTTTAAGAAAATAAAGTTTTAATTTTAAAGAAATTTTAATTTATTCTAATAGTATATTATATACAGAGCTCGAATATAATATTTATTTTTATATATCTTCTAAAAATTACATTTTTTAACCAGTCCAAAAATGGGAAAGTGATACAAAGGGTCCCTTAACTCTCATTTTCGGATTTTTTTAAGAAAATAAAGTTTTAATTTTAAAGAAATTTTAATTTATTCTAATAGTATATTATATACAGAGCTCGAATATAATATTTATTTTTATATATCTTCTAAAAATTACATTTTTTAACCAGTCCAAAAATGGGAAAGTGATACAAAGGGTCCCTTAACTCTCATTTTCGGATTTTTTTAAGATAAATAAAGTTTTAATTTTAAAGAAATTTTAATTTATTCTAATAGTATATTATATACAGAGCTCGAATATAATATTTATTTTTATATCTCTCCTAAAAATAATATATATGAACCCTTGCAAAAATCAACTTTCAACTAAAATTACAGGGCACAAAATGAAACTTTTTTCGAGTTTCTTTGACGAAATTATAATTTTCTATATGTTTATAAAATACTCTACTAGAAATAACTATAATTCCTTAGAAATTCAAAAATTTATTTTCTAAAAAAATTGGAAAAATGATGATAAGGGGAGACCCTTATCAACGTTGACCTAAAATTCAAGGGTACAAAATGAAAGTTTTTTCGAGTTTCTTTGACGAAATTATAATTTCCTATATGTTTATAAAATACCCTACTAGATATAAGTATAATCCCTTCTAAAAAATTTGGAAAACTGATGAAAAGAAAAAATAAACTCCAACGGATCGTTGCTAAACTTTATCCAAATTCATTTGAAATATTAATATGTTTATTCCTTTATTATTAATCAGATCATCATCAGCCTGTCGATAGCGACAATCCACTGCTGAATATAGGCCTCTTCCATCAAATGGAAGGGGGTTGGCATTAAGTCACCACGCTTGCCAGACGGATTGGTGACTAGGAATCAGATATCACTTGCTATTTGCAGTTCATGTTAACTTTAATTCAAAAATAATGATCGATTCTCATTTAACAGTCGAGGAATGACCATTCTACATTAGATTTTTGACGCTTCGATTATTATAGGTAACCATTGCTGAAGACATGGAGGAATCGGCTTAAAATAAAAAATAACGATCGATTCTTATCTAATACTAGAGGAATAACCTTATTCCATTCCATTTTTGAAGTTTTGACTATTAATGGCAACCTCTACTGAAAACGTGGAAGAATCGACTTAAAATTAAAAAGACTAAATTCTTTTATGGCAAACAACTCATTTTTGATTTTAAGCCGATTCCTCCATGTCTTCAGCAATGGTTACCTATAAAAACCGAAACGTCAAAAATCCAATATAGAATGGTTATTCCTCATGTACTAGATGAGAATCAATCGCTATTTTTGATTTTAAGTCGATTCCTCCATGTCTTCAGCAATGTTAACGGATAAGAAAACAACGCGGTTGCTATGGTTACTTATAAAATTTCCTCCCAAATTTTTAGCATTTCACAGCGAGAAGCCTATCCATACTTACTTAAGCAAGGTTAAATGAGCTATAATTAAAACGATCAAATGAATAAAGTTTAAAGAATTTAAAAAAAAAATTAAAAAAAGTACTATCTTACTCTAGAGTAAAGTACTTTAAAATATTATTTTACCAAAAACTTTATTTAACGTACTTAATTAGGATATTAAATTTAATCAAAATTGGTTAAGTCATTTTAAGATATTTTAAGATATTAAGAAAAAACTAAAAAAGTACTGAAATAAAGTACTAATGTTTGTGGACCGATATCTACCAAAAACTAATCAGGCTTCATTTTGTTAAAATAATATTAGGTTTTCAATTTCAATTCAATCAGTGCAACGGTGTGGAAAAAATCGTGGACGAAAAAAACGATAACATACATACATACATCCCCACGCACTTCATAAAAAAATGGCACTTTTTGGCCTCTCGCAGGTAATTTTTGGCAAAACCGTCACGTGCTAAAATTGAATCTCATTGAATATTTCAATTTGAGTCCATGGGTTCCGTAGTCTTTACCTCAGGACCCTTTGAAGTCTCGCTTGCCGCGAGACCGATTACAATACTTTCCCCCATGCTTCGCATTGGATAAAGTAAAAATTTCAGAAATTTTTTTAAAATCTTTGAATTTGATTGTTTTAAGGCTCTCAGACCATTATTTAAGCAGATAGAGATGTTTTGGAAAACTGTTGATAAGGGGGGGGACACACTTATCAACTTTCACCTAAAATTCAAGGCTACAAAATGAAACTTTTTTCGAGTTTCTTTGAAGAAATTATAATTTTCTATATGTTTATAAAATACTCTACTAGAAATATGTATAATCCCTTCGAAATTATGGACTATACTTATTTCTAGTAGAGTATTTTATAAACATATAGGAAATTATAATTTCGTCAAAGAAACTCGAAAAAACTTTCATTTTGTACCCTTGAATTTTAGGTGAAAGTTGATAAGGGTCTCCCCTTATCATCATTTTTCCAATTTTTTTAGAAAATAAATTTTTGAATTTCTAAGGAATTATAGTTATTTCTAGTAGAGTATTTTATAAACATATAGAAAATTATAATTTCGTCAAAGAAACTCGAAAAAACTTTCATTTTGTACCCTTGAGTTTTAGGTGAAAGTTGATAAGGGTCTCCCCTTATCATCATTTTTCCAATTTTTTTAGAAAATAAATTTTTGAATTTCTAAGGAATTATAGTTATTTCTAGTAGAGTATTTTATAAACATATAGAAAATTATAATTTCGTCAAAGAAACTCGAAAAAAGTTTCATTTTGTACTATTGAATTTTTGGTGAAAATTGATAAGGATCTCCCCTTATCATCAGTTTTCCAATTTCGAAGGGATTATACTTATTTCTAGTAGAGTATTTTATAAAAATACCCCTGGACCCCCACATCCCAGACACCCCACGCCCTGGACCCCATCTTCAAACCCCCACTCCTGGACCCCAACCTCCACCCCATGGTGGACGGACAAACATAGGTATATATACAGGTACAAATGCACTTTAATAGCCCCCTGGATATAGGTACAGACACAGAAAGAAATGCCCTTTAGGGCCGGTTGTATGTCGCAAAATAAATGCTTTTTACCACTAACTAAGGGTAGATGGTAAATGGAGGGACTGGGATGGCCAATCAGATGACAGGCACTGAAAGTTCCTGTCATCTGATTGGCCATCCCAGCCCCTCCATTTACCATCTACCCTTAGTTAGTGGTAAAAAGAATTTACTTTGTGACATACAACCGGCCCTTAGTACGTTCCAACCCCACCCCTGGAATCCACTTCCCACCCCCTGGGGGACGGACCTAGGTACATAAATAGATAGGTACATACAGAGGCAGGCACAAATGCCCTTTAGTAGTATGTGATATACAGAGCTCTAATATAATATTTACATATTTTTATATCTCTCTCGGGTTGAGGAGAAGGTCTGGGGTCCAGGGGCAGGAGTGGGTCTTCAGTGGGGTTCGGGAGAGGGTAGTTGAATGGTTATTTTAGTGAGGGTAGTATTTATTGTGGATAGAAAATAAAAACGATTGTTGATTATCCGTTATTAAGGTGTATAAATTATCAGTTTTGAGATATCCCTGTGAAGAATTTAGGCAATTTTTTAGAATTTAATTAATTTTAAAATGTCGGTGAGAAAAAGAGTCCCAAAGTGAGAATGTTAATGTGATTTTTGTGTCTGTCAACGATAACAAGTGACTAAATTTAAAATTATAGTAAAATCAACACAAATCCACAAATTCATTTAATCTGTCCTTATTAATAAGAACGAATTCGATATCTCAAGTATTTTGAAAGACATAAGCTATGGAACCCTCGTTAGGCGGTCTGACTCGCACTTGGCCGTCTTATTCCTGCCTAGAGTGTGGGTTTTAGTTAGCTAAATTGTTCAAATACCATAATGAACTTCGACTATGATTTTGTTTTAATTTATGTATAATTCATTTCCTTTTAAAATAGATAAAACAGATATATTTTAAATATTTATTTAACAGAGTACAAGACGTGTCATTTTGGATGATTAATAAAAGATATAAAAATGCCAATATGCCAATGGCATATGACGGTAGTATATACCATATGAACAACAGAGCAACATGTGGCGCGATTAGCTGCTGCTAGTCTTCCCATTACATTCAATTATGTCCTATTTGTATTATAAATAATTATTACTAGTATTCTTAGCGGACCGATAATTGCTCGGTAAGTTTTCAATCAAAATTGAAATTTTTAGCCGGTAGAAATTTTTATTTGCCAGTCAGGATCGAACCCCGCCTTCCTCTCCAACGTCGTCATAATCGACCGATGCCGAAGCGAGGCCAGCGCGTTAGCCGGCTCGGCTAACCCGACTCCCCTAAATTGAAATTAAGAGTAACAAAATTATTACTGCGATCCAATTTCAATATAAGTTTTAGTAAGTATAAATCGAAAATAATTTGAAAGATAGAAAATTATTCCACTGATCTGATGTCTTTTTAACCGACTTCAAAAAAGGAGAGGTTCTCTATTCGACTGAATTTTTTTTTTTTTTGTGCCTATGTTACCTCATATCTCCGCCAATTGTGAACCGATTTTGAATTTTTTTTTGCATTGAGTCCAGTCTACCTTCCGATTGGTCACATTTATTTTTCATAGGTATTAGACCTTTTTTGTTAGGTTTGTTCAGGACTAACTACTTTGTTTATGAACCGATTTCGATGATTCTTTTTTTATTGGAAAGGGGGTATCTTATGGATGGTGTCATATTAATTTGGTCAAGTTCTGATGATATGATCACTATTAATAACATCAATAAAAAGAGAAAAATAAAAATAATTTTTAAGAAAAAAATAAAACCGACTTCAAAAAATTAAATTCAATAAATAAAATACACTAAAAGCTATAAAATAATTATTATCTTATTTAGTTACAACTAAACTACCAAATATTAACATGAAATTACTTTTTTAAGTCGGTGCCAAACAGATACGTTTTATGAATCGCACTCGAGGGATCTTACTTAGTATGTTTGGTTGGTACGCTCGCTTATAGGTATAGTTTGTTTGCCACCGACTTAAAAAAGTAATTTCATGTTAATACTTCGTAGTTTAGTTGTAACTAAATAAGATAATAATTATTTTATACCTTTTAGTGTATTTTATTTGTTGAATTTAATTTTTTGAAGTCGGTTTTATTTTTTTCTTAAAAATTATTTTTATCTGATATATCTATTTGATAAATAACTTTTCAAGCTATAAGGCACGAAGGAAATTTTAGGGCAAAAACCAATAATTTTAAATTGATTACCTCATTTTTTTTTTTTATTTATATCTAGCTTTTTCAAAACGTGAATATGTCGGGGAGTCCGGAGCAGACCGCCAGCCTCCCCTTAGTCCATTATTGATAATAATATATTGTATAAGGCAGGGAGCGTCTCGATTCTAGACCTTTGGTGGCTCTCTTGCTAGCCAAGGACCACCCACCCCTTGATCTACGCCCCCTCCATCCCACTGAGCAACTCCCCAACCCCCCTGGAACCCCACTTCTGCCCCTGGACTCAACTGACTTTTCCAACTCCCTGGACCCACGCCCCTCCACCCCAACCCCTCTGGACACCTATCACCTGAACCTACTCTCCCGGATCCCCGCCCCCTGAACCAATGTATACAAAATTTGGTTGAGTTTGGCCAAAAGGCTAGGATTTTCATTTTTGACCCCTCCCCCTCGCCATTTTGGTTAGTTAGTTTTTGCATTTCGATCCTTCTGGGGGCCCCAGTATATGTATACAAAATTTCGTTGAGTTTACCAAAAAAGAATTTAGTCTTTTTGATTTTAAGTCAATTCTTCCATGTTTTCAGAAGAGGTTACTATTGTATAGTTTTTAACGAATTTGGTGTTGGTACTTGGTGAAACATTTTTTAAAATTATTGGATAAAAATACTTGGTAGGTTTCACATTAAGAGGTTACTATTAATTGTCAAAACATCAAATATGGAATGCAATAAGGTTATTCCTCTAGTATTAGATAAGAATCGATTATTATTTTTGATTTTAAGTCGATTCCTCTGTCTTCAGCAATGGTTACCAATAATAACCGAAACGTCAAAATCCAATGTAGAATGGTTATTTCTCAACTATTAGATCTCTATCTCCGTAAATAATCGTCTGAGAGCCTTAAAACAATCGAATTTTTAAGATTTTTAAAAATTTCTGAAATTTTTTGTCTTTAGAATCTTTCAATGTTTCCGTAAATAATGGTCTGAGAACCTTAAAACAATCGAATTTATAAGATTTTTTAAAAATTTCTGAAATTTTTTTGTGTAAATTTTTAATTATACGTTTTTTAGTATTTATTCATTATTATCTCAGAAACTGTGTTGTAACTATGAATAAAAATTTTCTTAAAAACTGTACTAGTTATTGTTTAATGTTGGTTTAGTTTTTTATAACAATGGTAAGAAGAGTTTCTTAATTATAATTAAATATGTATGTAAACTTTCCGATATCCCGTATAGTGCAATGTATAAGAGTCTGAAAAACTCTATCTTTGGAATTTAATATTTCCGGAACTATTTGTTCATAAATTTCTTTTTGCCACCAATCGATCGAGAAGTATTTAAATAATAATCTGTCTAAATTTCAAAAAAATTCTAAGAAAACCCATATGGTGAAACAATTACATTAAAAGAAAATTGAAAAAATTTAATTATATCAATAAATATTCAAACAACCACTTGTGAATAATTATTTCAATTAATAAAAAACCCATTAGCCGAAAATGAGACCGTAACAGATCGAATCGCCAACAGAAAGCCCTCCTAACCCGTGAATTTCATCCAAATTGTAAGAGAATTGTCCTTTGAAAATATTCAAACAAAACAATTAAAATAGTTTTTCATATATATATTATTATATAATTAATTAATTATGATATAATTAATAAATAAATTGTTATCTATTTATTAATAAAACTATTTATTCAATATTAATATAATGATTTGTTCTGCTGTGGTTTGAGATCGTAGCGCGAGTTCCTGTGCCCAGTCAGGCCCATTGCTTTTAATAGGCATAAATAAAATTTCATTTTTTTATTTTAGTTATTATTATATAATGGTTATTTAAGTATATTAAATTTGAATATGTGAAATGATATAAATTAGAATAAGATTGTAGCTAAAAAAATCCATAAAAAATGTGTGAGATTCCCCCAGACAATCTCTCATGACGTCATGACGTGAGGCTTGCTTGGCCAGTGGCCAACCTCTCGATATAAAAGACCAAAAGAATTGAAAATAAGAAAGAAATCGATCTTATTTTATCGACTTAATTAATCTTGAGCTTCTTAGAAAATTTTTAATATAATAAAATAGTATTTTGATTAAGAATTTTGTAGTTTAAAAGAAATTGTTTGTAAAGATTCAATTTCTTCTCTCCGGAAGAGAATTAACTAGAAATGGCAAAGGGTTTCATTTTTTTCTCATTAGATATTTATTTAAATCAATTGAAATTTCATATTTAGGTGTTATTATCATTTATCATATTTATATAAATAATTATTATTAAGAAATTTGCATTTTGAAGGGTAGTTTGTTTGAAGAACAATTTGAAAAAACGCTTAATAACTCAGTTGAAATTTTTTTTAAAATTTGAACATAATAGATATTATAATACAATTAATTATTAATAATTTAATTCAATTTTGAACGAAATCGATTCAGTACTTTTTGAGAAAATCGTCAAAAACTCCGAAAACCGTCTATGAAAGCTCGTTTTAGAAACATTTTTAAATTCACCTCCATGTCACAAGTCAATGTTTCGTTTCATATAACTTTTTAAACATTTTTCAAAGGGACCTGGTGCTTTCAAAAAACATTGTTTTTTGACGGTTCAAATGGTTTTTGACCATTATCTCAAAAAGTACTTAATCTATTTCGTTCAAAATTAAATTAAATTATTAATAATTAATTGTTTTATAATATCTATTAAATTCATACTTTTAAAAAAAACTTTCAACAGTTTTATTAGCGTTTTTTCAAATTAGATTTCAAATAACCTACCCTTTAAAATACAAATTTCTCAATAATAATTATTTGCTACAAAAGATAAATGAAAATAACACAGATATGAAATTTCAATGGATTTGATTGCATATGTAATGAGAAAAAAATAAAACTTTTTGTATTTCTAGTAGAGAACAAACTGAATGTTATTTTAAAATTTCAATTAAACTTCAAAATTCTTAATTAAAATCCTATTTTCTTATATTAGAACTATACTGTGAACCTTCACATAGATGAAATGGATAAAATGAAGATCGATTTCTTTCTCATTTTCAATTATTATGTCTGTTAAATCCAGAGGTTGGGTCGCAAGACTCTCGCCATGGGAGACTGTCATACATTTTTTATGGATTTCATAAAGATAAAAGTAAATAAATATTATATGCAATATTCATTTAATATGAGTTAAGATTTCTAGGTCACTTGTTTCACATTAAAATTTTTGTTTCAGCATAATCTTATACTGATTTTATAACATTTCACATATTCAAATTTAACATAATATTTAAATATACGATTATATAATATAGAAACTAAAATAAAAAATAAAATTATTATATATGCCTACTAAAAGCCTGGCTGGCCACAAGGACTCGCGCTAAGGGCCCAAGCCACAGCACAGCAAAGAATTATATTATTAATACTGAATAAATAGTTTTATTAATAAATAAATAAAAGTTAATTTATATGATATGCAAAACTATTTTAATTGTTTTACTTGAATATTTTCAGAGAATAATTCTCGCTTTCTCTTGTAGTGTGAGACCATTGTCTGTTCACCAAGTTTCAGTGTATAGTATTGAAATATATTTTAATATATTTAAATGCTATATTAATATAAAAAAATAAAATAATTAAAATCTTATTATATTAAAAGAGCAATTCTTATATATATATAATATATAGAATCGATTTCTCGAAAACGGCTCTAACGATTAGGATGAAATTCACGGGTTAGGGGGTTTTTGTGTTGACAATTTGATCTGTCATCTTCGGCTAAGTTATTTTTGATGGGGTTTTTGTTAATTGAAATAATTATTCACGGGTGGTTGTTTGAATAATTTTTTTTTCAATTTTTCCTTTAATAAAATTAATTGGTTTTTTTATTTTAAATTCCACTAATAGATCATTACAAATATTATTATTTATTAGAAATTTGCCAATTTAATTAATTAAGATTGGAATTATCGGAAAAGAGGTTTTTTTATTTAATTAGTTTTTTCCTCTCATTAAAAAAGGACTAAAAAGATGTTGACAAGCTCAAGAAGATCAAGGACAGTTAAGGACAGTTAGGTGGGGAAGTAATCTCCGAAGTCGAAGCTCACATACAATGTATACATTAATTCATGTAAATGTAATTAATTAAAGCCATTTTTCTATAAAATAATTTATTAGAATATCAATTTGATTCTCTTGAAAAATCCGACAATTCGAAGGATCGTATCTTTCCTTCGTCAGGATTCAAAAGGGTCAACGAAAGAACCTCAGTGTATATTAATATTATTTTTAATTGCAATTGCATTCAAAATTTTGTGGCCAGTGATACGTCTTGATGATGGCCATAGAGGGTCAAAACGTTGGTAAAAATATAAATTAAGTTTTATTTCAATTTTATTTTATTTTGGGTGCGATTAAAAATCGACCTTTTTAGCTGAATTTAAAATTAAAAATAATATTAATATATCGATTTTAACTGAATCAAAAAATTACCGAGCATCGCTCGGTGTTCCAGTTACTATGGAATTATATTATATAATATTATAATGAAAAAAATAACACATACATGTGCTTACTTTTCAAAGAACATTAATTAACTAGGTACCTACTATAAGAATTAAAATATAAATTTTTAACGCCATTTTTGTTGTTGAATGCTTTTTGTTAAGATTTTCATATCATGTTGGAATTTCGTTACTTTTGATAAGCTGCTTACTGAACTATTATGGAATCATCCGTTAATTTATTTCTGAATTTATTTTTAATCAATGACTCACATGCCTAAGCATAAGAAAATATATAGTTAAAATAGCTGACGCTAATTACTTTAAAGATTTAAATTCTTCTCTAATCGTTTGCCTTACTTTGAGTATTATTATTTATTTTTTTTATCCAAATGTTAATAATCTAAAAATTTTGCCCTAAGTCAATAAACTATTAGAAAAGTATCTATTTCTCCCTAGTGCCAATAAAATTTTTCTACGTGCCAGGTGGGGTACCCCTGCCGTAGGTTCGCCACCTCTGAAATAGAGTGTATTAAATATAAAATTTCATTTCGAATTTCCTATTATATTCCACTCATTTGGTAGTTTTATCTGGAATGTTTCCTGGGAGTTTTGAAAATGGGTAATTTTATGGATTTCGATGTGCTCTTTCTGAATTTCAACTTTGCCACCTCGTATCTTTGCCGTTCGCGCCGTCATATCGGAAAAGTGGAGACCTAAAAGAAGTTTTTTGACAATATCTCCTTTACGACTCATTTTACGATAAAAACATTTATATACAAGATCAAAATAGAGAAAATTCCCTACAATTTATGTAATTACCTTTTTTTCGTAAAATTAATAATTTTGGCGTACGAGCGCTGCAAATCATTATACATCTACGCCGACCCGTGACATTTAATTTCAACTAATTACATTTGTGAATTATAAAAAAACGAAGTTTTTCCTCCATAAAATGAAAACTACTCATCGTAGAAACTTGATTCTTATTACATGCTCTAGGAAATTTTGTTGACTTGGACGTTTACTTGGACCACTTTTTGTTAAAACTCTTAGATTTATAGATATTTAGCATTTTACATGACAAGAAATGATCCATTGTTTCAAAAAATCGCAGTTTTTTCTTAATTAAATGAAAACCATTCATCGTAGAAACATGATTTCTGTCTCATTCTTTAGAAACTTTTATTGACTTGAACGTTTAATTGAACCACTTTTTTATAAAACTCTTAGATATATAGATATCCAGCATTTTCCATGACGCTTTTGAGGATTCGGATCATATCCTGTCTGGAAAATGTAGGTTATCTGTAAACCTAAGAGTTTAAGTAGCCCAAGTAAATCTTCAAGTAAATAAAATTTCCTAGAGAACGAGATAGAAATCAAGTTTTTGGGTTGAGTGGTTTTCATTTTATGAAGAAAAAACTGTGATTTTTTGAAACAATGGATCATTTCTTGTCATGGAAAATGCTGGATATGTATAAATCTTAGAGTTTTGACAAAAAAGTGGTCCAAGTAAACGTCCAAGTCAACAAAATTTCCTAGACAATCTGATAAGAATCAAGTTTTTAGGATGAGGGGTTTTCATTTTATGAAGGAAAAACTGCGTTTTTTTTATAATTCACAAATGTAATCAGTTGAAATTAAATGTCACGTGTTGTCGTAGATGTATAATGGTTTGCGGCGGTTGTACGCCAAAACTATTAATTTTTCGAAAAAAAAGGTTCTACATAAATTGTAGGAAATTTTCTCTAGTTTCATTTTGTATATAAATGTTTTTATCGTGAAATGAGTCGGAAAGGAGACATTGTCAAAAAACTACTTTTAGGTGTCATGTTTCCAATATGACGGCGCGAACGGCAAAGATACGAGGTGGCAAAGTTGAAATTACAAAAGAGCACATCGAAATTTATAAAATTGCCCATTTTCGGAACTCACAGAAAACTTTCCAGGTAACCTCTTTTTTTAGAACCAAATGACTGGACTATATGTATTCACTTGAAACACAATTACCTACAATACATAAAGTAAAAATCCAGTACTAATGATAAAATATGATTATAATTTTTATAATTATTATTAAATATTTATTCATTATACAAGTTGCTATCCGGTTGTTATTATAATCAACTGTTGTCTGTCAGTCATATTCAAAAGACCTTCGCATTGTATTGAAGATAATTTTTCTCTTATACCTACAATACATACATCATACAATATATATATATATTATGTGTGTGTGTGTGTGTGTGTGTGTGTGTTTGCGCATGTATATACATATAGATTATAGAATAAAATAATTTATAAAACAAGTCAAGGTCAGAAAACGTTAAAAATTGTGTCATTGATGAATAGTGATTTATATATAATAGATATTTTGATCAAATGCAATTGAAACAACAAAGAAAGATCATATTGAATTCTATACAAGTCATTAAATGAATTAGAAACTAGAAGTATATCAATTTATAAATAGTAGAAAGTAGACTCTGACTAATCTGAACAAACAATAAAACATGGGAGTGTTCGGATTAACGAATAGTTCGAATTAATCAAACAAGGACAAATGGCATTGATTCTGCTACTAAATATAGATCTAAGATTTACGCAAAGGAAATTAATAAAAAAAAGAATAATTTATTTTTAAAATGCGGAAAAGTCAATTTTCCGGGGAGAAATATAAATTATAGCCAAGCGAGCAAATCATACAATATTTTTAAACATTTAATAATTTTTAGAAAATAAACCGACTTCAAAAAAATTAAATGCAACGAATATAATAATAAGAACTCAAAAATCAAATAAAATGAATCAAAAGGTATAAAATAATTATCTAATTTAGTTACAACTAAACGACGAAATGTTAACATGAAATCACATTTTGAAGTCGGTGCCAAACAACAAATATATACATTTTATGAATCGCAATCGACGGATAATGAAGAAAACATCGCTTATGCTCGCTTATATAGTTTGTTTGGCACCGACTTCAAAAAGTGATTTTATGTAACAATTTCGTCGTTTAGTTGTAACTAAATTAGATAATTATTTTATACCTTTTAGTGCATTTTATTTTATTTTTGAGTTCTTGTTATTTTATTTGTTGAATTTAATTTTTTTGAAGTCGGTTTTTTTTTCTAAAAATTATTTTTATATTTCTCTTTTTAGTAATGTTAAGTTCGTAAGAGAAAGATTCGGGAGAAGGAATCAGAAATTGATAATAAAATTCAATTCATATATACAGAAATTTTCTCGAAACGTTAGTGGGTTTTAAATGAACGTTTTAAGATTGTTTTTTATAAAAGATTTTTATTTGGAGATTTCCGCTATTTTATCATTGATCATATCATCAGAACTTGACCAAATTAATATGGTACCAATCGGAAACTATACTGAACCCAATACAAAAAAAATCATCAAAATCTCACAATTGGCGAAGAAATCGAGTAACATAGACACAAAAAAAATCAGTCAAATTGAGAACCTGCTCATTTTTTGAAGTCAATTAAAAACAAATAAATTAGTAGGTAGGTCTATGTTAGGTTCAAAGAACGAAAACGCCCACACAGCGAAAAATACGTCCACAACGCGTTGTGGCCAACTCAAAAGACCACAATAGGAAATTCGCGTGGTAGCTTTCATGATATTAGACCACTACACGTTGTGGTAATTAAGAAAAGCCACAACGCATTCTGAACGTTAGCGTAACCACAACCCGACGAACAGGTTGTAACTTGTCAACGGTAACATTCTTGAATGCCATTTCCGAGTGTGAACATCTGTGCACTTTCAATCAATTTTTCACAGTCACCAATTTTTAACATATCATATCTTTTAAGACTACGAAACTTCTTTGTCGATAGATTGATTGTGTTTTTTTTTTGTTTTTTTTTTAAGAAGCTGACTCTGTTTTGTTTCTTGAAGTATCTAACGTTTCGTTTTGTTCGACACTGCGATAAGTACTAACTTATCTTCATTAACTCACTTAATTTATCATAAAATATCTTCAACTTCACACTCGGAAATGGCATTCAACAATGATCACAAACTCGAAGTCTGTTTTCAATCCACCCGTTGAACAAGTTACAACCTGTCCGGCCTGTCGTGGTTGAATCACATTCAATGATTTACCCATTCAAAGTTATGCATGTTCAAGCATGAACATTTGCATGTGTAGGAAATAAAAAGTAAAAACATGATTTTATTTATGCAGAAGATATTATTTGAAAGATTTTAGTTAATAGAGTAAAGGGTGTGTAGTTTCACAGTGAATGAAATAAAACTCAAAGAGGTTTATACAAACTCAATATATTTCGGATTATTACTAGTATTAACTTGTAAACTCCTGATGATGGACTAATAATCCGAAATATATTGAGTTTGTATAAACCTCTTTGAGTTTTATTTCATTCACTGTGAAACTACACACCTTTACTCTATTAACTAACATCATGTTTCACCTAAAACCTACACCACTTTCCATAAGTAAAATTGAAAGATTTTATTGAGATTTTCAGGATTTGTCATGTTAAACAAAGAGTGTTTTACAATTATCATAACTCGAGCGGCTTTAACCGGAGTTTCAATTTTTCTCCAATTTCAATTTATTTATTTTAAACCTATCTAATGGTTTATTTTACATGCTTTATATTTGCTTCATCTGTATGTATCTATCTATGTATCTAACAATGTGACTTTCGTTTTCTGTTAAATTCCGCAAACATTTCTCTATAAAAATAATTGTTTACCTACTCAATTTAAAAAATAATAAAAATAAATACATTTCATTCTATTAAATTCCGCAAACTTTCCTTTATAAAAATAATTAAGACTAAAAAGTAAAAAAATAAATTATATTTAAAAAAAACTACAAAACATGCTTTTAAAAAGTACAAAATAATGTAATACTTAATCAAAAAGTGTGGGGCGCAGAAACTTTTAATTAATTTCGACAAAGTGCTCCACGCTTTTTTATTAAATATTTATTACATTATTTTGTACTTTTTAGAAGCATGTCTTTTAGTTTTTTTTTTTTTAATACCATATAATTTATTTTTTTACTTAAGGAGACAATAAAAGAGTGTGTCTTCTGCTGGAATTATAAATTTTATTTATTTATAACGAGACTATAGTTTCGAGGGCTCTGCCCTCTTCATCAGTCTATTACAATGTATTCACAGGAATTAATTTATGAAGAATTAATTTATGAATTCCTGTGAATACATTGTAATAGACTGATGAAGAGGGCAAAGCCTCGAAATTATAGTCTCGTTATAAATAAATAAAATTTATAATTCCAGCAGAAGACACACTCTTTTATTGTCTCCTTCAATATATAAAAATTCTGCTACTCTCGGCAAAAACTTTCAATTTATTTTTTTACTTTTTTAGTCTTAATTATTTTTATAGAGAAAGGTTTGCGGAATTTAACAGAATGAAATGTATTTATTTTTATTATTTTTATATAATTTTTTTTAAATTGAGTAGGTAAACAATTATTTTTATAGAGAAATGTTTGCGGAATTTAACAGAACAAAAGTCACATTGATAGATACATAGATATATACATACAGGTGAAGCTAATATAAAGCATGTAAAAAGTACAAAATAATGTAATACTTAGTCAAAAAGTGTGGGGCACTTTGTTGAAATTAATTAAAAGTTTCTGGGCCCCACACTTTTTGATTAAGTATTACATTATTTTGAACTTTTTAGAAGCATGTTTTGTAGTTTTTTTTTCAAATATAATCATTTTGATGTTGTATTTAGCAAGTCGAAACGCTGGCAAAAAATAACTTAACATTTATTTCATTTTATTGGCTTCAAAAAGAAATCGACTGTTTTACCTGAATTTAAAATTAAAACTAGTAATATTATGTTAAGTAAATGAATCGAGCATTTTTAAGTCAAATAATTTATTAAATAATTCTACTATCTATAAATTATTTTATTATACCTATTTCGAAAAAAGGACAAATGACAATTCAGGCTGAAATCTCTTTGTATCTTTTATTTTCTAAAAATTAACGTTTAAAAAACACAATTTCTAAAAACAAACAAGTTACTAGACTTTAATAGAAAAAAGCTCCAAAAGGAGACATGAAATTCGAAAATTTTAGAGGTCTTTTGGCAGAAGATAAGCCCGTGACATACCTTTTTGGTTAAAACGCATTCTTGGGCTATCCCTGGTTCGAATCCTGTCGGGTGCTCAATTGACATTTCTCCTTTTTATTCAAAATAATAAAATAATTTCTAGATATTTAGAATTAATTGTCAGAATTATTTAATAAATTATTTGTCTAAAACATGTACGGTTCATTTACTTAAAAATAAAAATTAAAAATTACCCTAGAAAATATTGAATTTTCTAAAACTAATATTAATATAGCGTTTTTAACTAACCCAAAAAATTACTTGTGTTCCACCAGATACTAAACAGTAATAGAAGTAATAGTAGTAGGTTTGATTAAAACTAGTTAAGTTTGTTGCTAAGCCTAGATGAGTGAGTGGGTTTGGTTTGGCAAGAAACAAGAGACAAAAAGGAAATTGAAGAAACCGTGGGATGGACAGATAGACAGACAGACGCAAAGACGGACAAAGATGGAAGTGAAGCCATTGCAAAGAGAGAGGGGGATGAGGGGGGATTATACTAGTCATAGACGACTAAATATGGGTTACACATAGAAAAATGGAGAGAAGTTCTTTATCCTTTTATACTAGTACATGGGGTCAACAGTGGCGGATTAACAGGCCACACAGGACTAAGCGGTTGTTTGAGCCCTTCACAAGTCGAAAATTATATTAGTTATAGTCAGTAGCGTAGCCAGAAAATTTTCATGAGGGGGGGGGGGGGAGGAGCAATCCACAATGCAAAATATTTTGTGGGCATTTTTATTATTAAAACAAATAGTCCAGTTAAATTGTGTTTTTACCCTGAAAGAAAGGTAGTTGTAATTTCTTCGACCCTTTATGTTTTTGGTTGTGTTGAATATGAATCTGAGGTTCGCTAACAAAATTCCATTGTTAAAAATGCAAAAAAATGTAAAAAATCTCATTTTTTGGCGGTTTTTTGATTATAACTCAAAAACTATTAACTTTTCGTAAATAACATTCCTATTCAAAATGATAGTTCATAAAATTTCATACAAATTTTATAATTTAAGTTTTTTCTTCGACCAACCGTTCGGACTCACGGTTGTTGAAAATTGGCGTATTTTTTCTGTTTCCGCAAAGCCCAAAAACTCGCACTTTTTTTTTATTTTTTCTTATTTTGAACATGAAAAAACACGTTTTCGACAAAGACCACTCTATACATTTTTAAACTCGATTAAATTTTATAAAATTCAAACAAAGTTTCATCTTAATTGGATAATGGTAATCCGTGCCGCAATGAGGTTGAATTTTTGAAAATTCTTGCAAAAAATCGCAGTTTTTCATAGAATGAACCTCTGGGTAAAGGTATAGGTATATATAGATATTTATTAGTAAGAAAGCGAATTAGTCCTTCTTAATGTGTTTTTGGAATTGATCAGTATGTAATGAAACATTTACTTAATTGAGAATTGATTGTAAAATATAATTAAATAAAAAAAATATTTAATTGTTCATCAGTTCAAAATAGATTCTAATCAATGACAAATGTTTATAAATTATTGATCTATCTAATAGCTATGTTACTAAGTTAAGGGTGAGTTATGAATGCAAAGTGACAAATTCCAAATCTTGAACGAAATTGTATGTATAAATGTGAAATTGTAGGGTTTAATTTTGTGTAGGGTAGACCGGACACCTTAAGACATTTTATTTTTTTAGATTTTTACCGAGTTTGTTTGTATTTTTTGCCTAAGTGCCAAAATAATCATTGTAGTTTTCTACATCCGATGGATGTGTAACTTTTGTAAACTACTGTCATATATAAAGTAAAAACAATGTTTTCCGCTAGAGGTCGGTATTTCCCCCGGTCATCGGGGTAATGTCGACACTGGTGAAAAATAAGAGAATATTATGTTGACCCTTTGGAGCTAATATCTTCACAGGTTTTTGGTTCCAGTTTCGTCCATGTTGAATACTCTGGTTGCCCTAAATCAAGGGTCTTCAACCCGCGGCACGCGGGCCGCTTGCCGAGATGTTTTCTGCGGCCCGCCAACAGCACTCTCAATAACGACAAAAAATAATTTTTAGATTTTTATTTTTTTATTTTTTTATAACATTAAATTTTAACAGTGAAAACAAAGATTTAAGTATCTTTTTGAGTGTCTTTTTTTGAAAAAAGATGGAAATTATTTCAAAAATCAACCCAGTATATAATATTATTAAATGAATTTAACTTTTAAGGACATCATAGATATTAGAGAAATATTTTTACATTGCATATCAGAGAGGTTCGTCCCCTTGGGAATCGAACCCAAGCGCTAACTAAGCTTGCCGGGCCAGTAGCCAAACCCTTAAGACCAGACCTTAAGGGTTTGGCTACTGGCCCGGCAAGCTTAGTTAGCGCTTGGGTTCGATTCCCAAGGGGACGAACCTCTCTGATATGCAATGTAAAAATATTTCTCTAATATCTATGATGTCCTTAAAAGTTAAATTCATTTAATTAAATTTTAAAATTGAAGAAAATAAAAGTTCTATGTGGGGGGGGGGCGTCTCTGACCCCCCCTCCGCTTGGACAATTCGATCGCGACACACTTCCGAGATCAAAAGTAGATCTTATATACCGGCGACCGCCCCCCCCCCCCCAAATCAGAGGGTCTGGATCCGCGTCTGGGTCCGGCCCGCTGTTCAGAAAAAAAAAAAATTGGCCCTTGATTTGTAAAACGTTGAAGACCCCTGCCCTAAATGGATGTTTTTTGTACACTTTTTCCAAATTTGAAAAAAATAACTCAACTTCTTCTTTTTTGAACGCAAGGACTCTATTAATACTTGTGGCAGAAGGCTGCCTTAAACTTAAAATTGGATTCCTTGCCCTTTTAAGGGTTTCCTCGCTCCATTTTGCCCTCTCGGTAGTCCGTTTTCTCAATCTCACCACCAAGATAATAAAAAATAAGTCTTAGACATGTCGGTATTTCCCTTTGTTGGTATGTCGACATTACCCCGATGGGACACGATGGCGGATACCTAGCCCTACAGACTACTGCGCACTACGAAATTGGCCAACAAATATACTAAAACATTCCTTATAATATGTACGTTATAGTTATATAACTGTTATTTTAATTACACAAATGATTAAAGCATTACATTAGTTTGTTCAGAAGTCAATTCTTACATCAGAATCTATAAAAAATCACTTTAATACACCACAAAATATCTAGTTTGCTTGGTAGGCAGAAACACACTGCGCGATATTTCTGATGTCGCCCACAAGGTGACAGAACTAGGCAGCAGCACTAGGGTCTCAAAATAAACCTACACAGTATCGTGTCGGTAATGCCCCGGGTGTCGGAATTCCCCAGGTCTACCCTAATTATTTTTAAAAATTTACACAAAATGTTTCAATTTTCACTACTACTGAAGATGGTCAACCAGAGGCGACAGAAAATGACTAGTAAATTAATAAAATAAATAATAAAAATCGATAAAAATTATTCATTTATTATTATATGTGACTAAAAAAACCCCTTAATTTATCAAATTTGAATTCTGCATAGTCACTTAAGTTTTGTAAGAATCTTAAGATTTATTCAATGATAATATAGGTCATCCGCGGATCCAGGGGGGGCGATGGGGGCGACCCCCCCCCCCCCCAAAGCATTGGAGATCAACATTTTTTATGTTTATTTAATTTTTTTTTATAACATTATTTAAGAAAATAATACCGGCGACTGCCCCCCCCCTCCAAATCAGAGGTCTGGATCCGCGCCTGATATAGGTACCTATATTTATGTGTAGGAGTAAGTATATCTATTGAAATTTGTACATAGTATCAAATGATTTAAAATAGACATATAATATCAAAAGTTTTAATTTTAGAGATATTAAATGAAAATAATATGATTAAAGATAAGAAAATTACTAGAAAAAATCAAAATAAATAATTAAAAAAAATAATAATAATATATATATATTTATATATATTAACTATTTCACATAGATATTAATTAATATGACTTATAAAACAAATCAAATAGGAAATTATATTAGAAAAGGTCAAAGTGCTGCTCAATATGTCTATTCGAAATTATTCATATTTAATCAAATGAATTCAACATGCAATATGATTAAGTATTCTAATGGTTGGTTCAATTGATTTTTTTATAGCTGTTCACTTACTATAGATTTGGAATTTTATTTTATATATATATTTTTTAGAAAATTATATTTAAATTATGTCACAGCTAGTTTAGTGATACTATTGATAAAATTTATTAAGACAAGAAATTCAACAAATCAAACCATCAGCTTCTATTGTGCAAAAAGATTTGTTAAAAGGTTTAGCAAGAATATATTTAATAATAATTTAAATTTAAAACATTTACTATTATTAAGTATATAAATTAACATGAATTTGTTAGCTAAAATAGATAGTTATTTAGACTTGGAAGTTTTGAAATGAAAACATTGTATAAATATAACATTTATTACTTTACCATACAGGGTATGGTCAAGTATTGAAATCGTGCATGAAAAAAGTGACTTTTTCGCTTCTTTTATTCGAAATATCTCAAAAACGGCTAAAGCTATTTTGGTTAAAAAAATTGGGCGAAACCATGGTATTTCGGTCTACAAAAAAGCCCTAATAAGTAAACATCGAAAACATTATATTTTTTGAGATAATAATTGTTTTGCCAAAATGTCTGTTAGTTAGTCTGTCTGTGCGTTACCAAATTTTTGTGGACGAGCTAGCTGAAAAACAAGTGTGAATATCAAAACCAAATTTAACACGTAGTTTTTGTCCATTGATTTTTCGTTTATTGGGCCATGTAGGTGGGGGCCTCCACTAACAAGAAATATTTACATAGTCGGAATTTAATTATAGAAGTATTTACATAATATATTTACAAAAAAAGTTTTTTTCTTTTTTTCTTTCTATATACAAGGGGAGGCACCGCTTTATGCCACCACACTCCCTTCCACGAGAGTGTTATGGCTTCAACTCTCACAGAACCCGAGCCCACCCCAAACCTTGCCGCAATGTTGCTCACCAGACTGGAGTTGCCCTTATAATGATTGATTTTGTTTCTGTGGGCAACTCCCAGTCCGATGAGCGTTGACACTATCTGCACATCCAGAACCCATACCGTCCCCGACCCGTCCTTCGCCACGATGTCTGGCTTCCTGTTCCCGGCCGAGCTCTGATATAAATATTCGAGCTCGACCCGTATTCCCTTTTTATTAGTTCATCAGCCAGACGTCTAACCACCGCATCATGCCTCCTGAGCCAATTAAGAGCTGATTAGATTTTGGTGCATATCTACCGAAAATTAAGGGGGGTGAAGGGGGGGGGGTTAAAAATTAAAAATCTAGGCCATTTGAGCAAACTGAACCAAAATGTGTATACATAATCAGTGTGACCCCAAAAGTCAAAAAATGCAAAAACTAACCTCCCAAAATGTGGGGGTGGGGTGTCTGGTCAAAAAATGAAAATCTTGGCCATTTACCAAACTCAACCAAATTTTGTATACATAATCAGTGGGCACCCAGAAGTCTAAAAATGCAAAAACTAACCCCCCCCCCTACATGATTATAAATAAGGTTGTATTGGTAAAGTCAAGTGGATGGCCCCATCAGAACACGTCAGCTTATTATATTATTAGTATAAGGGAAAGTTAAAAATCAGAAGAATTACAGTGAAAGTTATTTGTGAGCATTTTAAGAATTCAAGAGATAGACGTATAAACGCCCTATATAAATGCTAGATAATATCATCTGATTATAAGTTAATCAACGAACAAAGAACAAGGCAACTTGAGTGCTAAGTGGGAAGTAAAAAGAGAATGGCTGGCTGATAAGTTTATTGAAATTAATTGAATTTATCGCCTGATGAAAAAATTCAATTGATAATAGAATAGAGGGAAAAAACTATAAATCTATAAATTACTGGATTAATAAAATTAAGAGCAATCATTAAATTAGATAACGACATATACATCACCTCTTAACAATGCATGCAACTGTGCTCTATATCTGTTAATCGGCTAGGGAGATTGTAATATTCGTTTTTTATTAATAGAGAGTAGGGTCATGGGGGATAGAAGAAATGAGAGTTCTTTTTAAGGAGGTTCGTGACTGTTTATTATTTTTATAAGAAAATTCTCAAATTTTTACCATCGAATCATTGATGCATTAAATATTAATTCCCGAAATTTGAAGTTGATCGTCTGTCCCATTACCGATTGAAAATTGTCCTTTTAACATGGAAGTAAATGGACCGAGCTTTGAAAAGGGCTATAACTCCTATACAAATTATACCATTTTCAACAAATTTATACAGATCAATAATTCAACTTTTATGAATCGAATGATACATTTTTCAATAGATTTGACCGTCTAGTTAATTAGTTATTCATAAATGTAAAAATAAAATCTTATTTTCAGCCAACAGAATATAAGAAAAGCACTAGTGTAGAAATCAAACTCTATTTCTTGAAATCGTTTTTGTGTTAAATAAATGTTTTTATAAATGAGAAAAATTTATCTCAATATTCTTTTTATTAATATTATCAAAACAAAGATTTTTATTCAAAATTAACCTCAAATCAAGGGCGGATCCAGGAATTTTTTATGGGGGGGGGGGGGAGAATGTATATAAGGTGCCCGATGTATATAAGATCTACTTTTATCTCGGAAGTGTGTCGCGATCGAATTGTCCAAACGGGGGAGGGGGGGGGGTCAGAGACGCCCCCCCCCCCACACACACACATAGAACTTTATTTAAAATTTTAAAATTTTTTAAAAAATAAATGTTTTTTTTTAATGTTTTTTACAAATTTCATATCTCATATTTTAAGTTCATTAAAATAAAAAAATTGTTATAAATTCCCTGTCGATTTGGCCGCCGTTTTTTGGCCTCTGCGTGCGACGCACGTGTTGCACTCCCGCCAGGCATGGGACTCTATGGGGGCGGTCGCCCCCTCCGCCCCCCCTGGATCCGCCCTTGCCTCAAATTGAAAGTTTTTTGCCGAGAGTAGCGGTTAAAATCTTTCATGTGGCTAGGTTAAGAAATTGTTCAGTGTGGGCAAGTTAAGAATTGAAATTTATACTTGTTTTATTATTTTGGCTGTAGGTGGCGTTCATGAAGTTTTTATTTTCGCGGCTATTTTTAAAATAAAGCTTTCGGGAATTACTATTTTCCGATTTAAGAATTTTTTGGTGAATTATTGTATGATTTTAAAATTTCTAACGATTCGAAAATACTAATTTTAAAGGGATCTAATTCTGATCTAATTAATTTTATATTTGATTCATCTGGAAAACAATGTTTCTCGGAGATTAAATGATCTGCAAATGCACTATGCCCCGAACCGCCTTTAAAAACTCTTTTGTGTTCCGAAATGCGTGTGTTTAAATTTCGTTCTGTTTTTCCTATATAGGTCGAATCACATTCTCCACATGTTATGGAATAGACACCTTTTTTGTCCATTTTTTGAATTTTGTCTTTCTTATTATTGCTAATATCAGATCCCAATGTTCTAGAGAATTTGAAAATAGTTTCATATCCTAAAGTTTTGAATTTGAATTTTAAAGTTTCCGAAATTTTTCCATAGTATGGGATTATTAATTTTGGTTTTAATTCTGGCTCGGACATTTGGGAATAAATCAGATTCAGAGTTGACTTTTCAATTTTCTGAAAAAACAATGCGTAAAAACCAAGTTTTAGGAAAATAATTTCAACTAAAAATGTGAAATCAATAAAAAATATAGTTGGTAATGTGAAATGAAAAACATGCGTTTTAATTGAAGTTAGTATATTCTTGACTGATTTATTAAATTGATGATATTGAACTTGGCAGCACATTAGATCTCACTACTTTTTTGACAAACGGTTTTTATCAATCGAACTTGGCCTTTTTTTACACATGTGTTTTTGTTGAGATTTCACTTCTTTTTGTAAGTTGGATGGGAATTTAACCTTCAAGATTCACGCCTTTATTTAGGTATTTTAAAGGGTGAAGAAGATCTTTTTCGATTTCTGACTTTATTAGTGATTCAAGTTATTACACTATGCCAAATTTTAGCATTCTAGTGTCGTTAAATTTTCACTATTAGTTACTTTAGTTCATAAGTTTCACTTCTTCATTTTAGAAGCTGAAGAAGGGAAAGTTTCAGTTTTTCGATTTCACCATTTATGTTCCAAAATCTACTAAAAAGCTACATTTTAGCATTTTATTGCTTTTGAATTTTTACTTGATGAGAATTTATATTATAAACTTCCCTCCTTCAGTTAAGATGCTGAGGAAGGAAACGTTTCGTTTTTCGATTTTCTTCTTTATTAATCCAAGCTTTACCAGCATGTCAAATTTCATCATTCTAGAGTCATTCTATTTTCACTATATTAAATTTAGCCTATAAATTTCACCTCTTCATTTTATGTCCTGAAGAAGGGAAAGTTTCGGTTTTTCGATTTCATCCTTTATTAATGCCCAAAACTCTACCACCATCCGGAAAATTTATCGCACAAATAAGCTTGAGATTTGCAAGACTTAAGTAGTATTTATTTTCTCCGAAATCAGAAATTATATTAAAATTTTAATGGAACATACGCAAAAACAATTTTTTCAATTATATGGTTTGCAAGAAATTTCAATAAGCAAGATTAATTGAGAACTGTTTGTAGATTAAATAATTTCTTTTAATTATCTGTTTAATTATTGAAAATATCTAGGCCAATTATAAGACTTAATTAAATAATTGTAATAAAAATTCAATAATTGATAATCAAATTAGATAAATAAATAAATAAATACTATCGTCAATTAATGAAAGGAATTAATTAACAGTGAAATTAGAATGGAGAATTAGATGGTGTACCCACGCAAACTCTTTCTCCTTCGAATAGACAAAGAAAGCAATCATCATTGATAATGATGTTGCAACCCACTTTGAAAACATGCATCCGTTGCATAATGCAATGCATTGCAATAGAAGTATGTATTCTCTTTATACTAACACCAAGATGATTACAACACGACAACAACAAGGAATATAATACTAATACAATCATGGATGAAACTAGCAGACTAGAAAACCAAGGACAAACATTAATAGATAAAGAGAGATGAGAGTGGAAAATTTTTTTCATCATAGAATAAATCGATCAATTGCAAAATATGTATGTATATAAATAAATAGCTCTAAGTAGAAGGATAGATATTTTTGTTATTAACCGACTTCAAAAAAGGAAAAGGTTCTCTATTAGACTGATTTTTTTTGTCTATGTTACCTCGTATCTCCGCCAATTGTGAACCGATTTTGATGATTTTTTTTGAATTGGGTTCAGTCTAGCTTCCGATTGGACCTGTTTTTTTTTTCATTTGTATTGGACTTTTTTGTTATGTATGTACAGGCATAACTTCTTTGTTTATGGACCGATTTCGATGATTCTTTTTTTATTGCAAAGGGGGTACCTTAGGGGTGGAGCCATATTAATTTGGTCAAGTTCTGATAATATGATCAATGACAAAATAACGGAAATCTCCAATTTTTATGTGCAAATAATCGAAATTATAATAAAGAAGATCTTTTATAAAAAATCTTAAAACATTCATTTAAAACCCGCAAACTTTTCGATATAATTTCTATTTTTATGAATTGAATTTTATTATCATTTTCTGATTCATTCGCCCGACGCTTTCTCTTACGAGATGCAATGTATTATATTAAATCACTATTAATTATTAATTTTTTATTAGCCCTCTCCATTGTGAATTAATTTTATATGTAAAAAAAATAATTATTAAATGTCTATTAAAAATACTTTTCACTTACACTGGTCAACAAAAATTTCATCAGTAGGCCTACACCTTTAACAATAATTGATCCTAGAAGAGTTTCATACGTTGGTTCACATGAAGTTTTACCTATTTTTACTTTACCATACAGGGTATGGTCAGGTATTGTAATCATGCACGAAAAAAGTGGATTTTTTTTTACTTTTTTTCGAAATATCTCAAAAACGGATGAAACTATTTTGATTAAAAAAATTGAGCGTAACCATGGCATTCTGGTCTACAAAAAAGCTCTAATAAGTGAACATCGAAAAAATTATATTTCTTGAGATAATAACTGTTTTGTCACAATGTCTCTTAGTTAGTCTGTGCGTTACCAAATTTTTGCGGACGAGCTAGCTCAAAAACAAGTGTGAATATAAAAACCAAATTTCACACGTAGTTTTGGTGCCTGGAGATTAAGAGCTGATTAGATTTTGGTGCATATCGACCCAAAATTAAGGAGAGGGGGCGTTAAAATTTAAAATTATAATATTCTCAAACTAAAAAAAACAAGAAAAATGAAATATACTATAAAAAGAACCTATAATAACGAAAATATTTTTTTTCTGGCTTCAAAATTAGGGGGGGGGGGCACAAAATAAAAATCTAGGCAATTTGAGCAAACTCAACCAAATTTTGTATACGTAATCAGTGGGCCCCCAAAACACTAAAAATGCAAAAACTAAACGCCCAAAATGAGGGGGGGGTTGTAAGGTCAAAAAATTAAGATCTAGGCTCTTGTATCAAACTCAACCAGAAGTGTATGGTAAAGTCAAGTGGATGGCCACATATAAACGTGTCAATTTATTTTTAAACAATTCAGTGTTTTGAAGTATTTTTGGTCAATCCTCACTTCGTAAAAGGCGATTTTGACCTATTTTTACACGCTTTATTGTAGATCTATAGATGCAAGAAAAAAAATTTAAATCAAATTATTGTGGTTTATTAATAGAAAAAACTTAAACATTAGTTACCAATAGACTACTTGTTTCTACCTCAATTATTATTATGGTGAAAAACTAAAACTACATATTTATGTATGTTTATTAATATTTAAAAAATATCGTGCTAGTTTTTTGCTATAAATCTATTTCTAATTTAGCTAAAATCAAGTAGTAAAATGAAAATCAAAGATGAAGCTTTATTCTATTAACGAAATAAAATATTTTGACTACAAATATTGCTGTTCCATAACTAGAGCGTTTCAAAAATGGAACAAAATTGCTTTTTACAGAGGTTTGAATGAAACTATCTCAATAACCTGAAGTGTTGTTATAAAAAAAATCGAAAAATACTACGAAATTCATCTTAAGGGGATTCGTGACTGTTTATCATTTTTATAAGAAAATTCTCAAATTTTTACCATCGAATCATTCATGTATTAAATATTTATTCCCGAAATTTGAAGTTGATCGTCTGTCCCATTACTGAGAAATAAATTATTGAAAATTATCTTTTTAAGATGGAAGTAAATGGACCGAGCTTTTAAAAGGGCTCTATACAAATTATATCATTTTCAACAAATTTATAGAGATCAATAATTCAACTTTTATGAATCGAATGATACATTTTTCCATAGATTTGACATTCTAGTTAATTAGTTATTCATAAAAGTAAAAATAAAAAGTTATTTGCATCCAACAGAAAATAACAAAAGCACTAGTGTAGAATTCCAACTTTATTTCTTGAAATCGTTTTTGTGTTAAATTAATGTTTTTATAATGAGAAAAAAATTATCTCAATATTCTTTTTATTAATATTATCAAAACAAAGATTTTTATTCGAAATTAACCTCATTATTAACAATTTTTTTATTAAAAAATTTAGTAGCCAGACGTTGTCACCCTGCAGAAATACAAAAGATTTTTCGAAAATCAACCAAATAGATAAGCTCATTTATTAATATATGATTTATTTATCAGAGAGACTATAGTTTCTAAGGTTCGATTTTCATCATCACTCTTTTTAATTAGAAATATTCTTCCTTACATTAGAAATATTTTTTTTTTTTGGATTTTCGGCCTTTCTAGCCATACGCCAATTTACGATACTATTTATTTTTTCAAATTTCTCTCTACCCCCGGGATCAAATTTTAGCCGGATGCCTCGAGTCAGATTCGAACCCGGGTCCACTTGGTTAGCAGGTTGGCGCGCTAACCCCGAGCCTATCTGACCCCCTAGAAATATTCTAAAAAGACTTAATGACGAAGGTCAAACCTTCAAAACTATATTCTCTAACAAATAAATATTCACAACATATATATATTCATTAATCATTATAATGTATGTATATATTTAATTATATCAAGCAGAGGACAACCTCATTGATTTCTCCTTATTCCCTATAATTCACAATAATTAACCTGATTCTTTTTTCTACAATGACTCGATGTTTATAAGTCAATGATACGTGATTAAACATCAATCTTTTCACCGAACAAATAAATTCTACTAATCGAGTATTTCCTGTTTACCTATGTATTGAATACAACAACGTATTTAGTAATAAAAATAATAATGTTGTTCAGAGAAAGTCTAAACCTCGTCACCCGAGTGTGACGTTAAATTAAAATTCTAGGATTCGCTTCTCGGCTTCCAATTCTCTTCGCCGTTTTTAATCGAAGTGCTAATAAGGAAGAACGGACGGACAGACAGATTCCTCCCCCAGTTGGTCCCCTCGGTCTATTCCGAGTTCGTTCTTTTATGATTCATTTACCCAGTCATCAATTGCGCTTTAACAATTCAATACACGGGATATACTTTTTTACATTTATATACATACGATAACTAAAATCTCATCTTATCTTTTTTATTATATTAAAAGAGCAATTCTTGTATATATTATATAGAATCGGTTTCTCGAAAACGGCTTTAACGATTTGGATGAAATTCACGGGTTAGGGGGTTTTTGTGTTGACAATTCGATCTGTCAGGGTCAGGCTAAGTTATTTTTGATGGGTTTTTTGTTAATTGAAATAATTATTCACATGGGGATTGTTTGAATAAAAATTTATAATTAATTTTTTTAAATTTTCTTTTCTTCTTCTTTAAGTGTCATATCAGGTCTCCCTGACGTTTTGGCTCCTCTCCACATATACCTGTGCTGAATGTGTTTAGTTCTTTTACACAGATATACGGGACCTACTTTTTAACGCCGGTTCCGAACGGCTAGTTTGGAGAGGTTGACTAAGCAATTATACTCTTGGTAGGTTGCCATTGCTTTCAAGGGGAGGCTACTGCAAATATCTGATCTGCCGAGACTCAGTTTCGGACAAGCGCACTTCAAGTCAGCGATCCGACACTCTAGCCACTTTTTTAAGTTTTTATTAGTCAAAAAGATTTATATACATTTTTTACAATGATATCCCTAGCACTCCAGAAATGGAATATTATTTTAAGTTTAATCTACATTATATACAATGTATTCTTAGTTATTAATTAATATATTTATTTACTTATTTACATACATTTTCGGTTTGTTCCCCTTCTTAGATTAAGGGATAAGGATATAACATTTTTTTTTGTTTTACAAGGAAATGGCCCACTCCAGCCACTGACCCACAGTCGCCTCTCAATTTTCTTTTAATAAAATTAATTGTTTTTTTATTTTAATTTTCACTAATAGATCATTTGAAATATTATTATATATTAGAATTTGCCCATTTAACTAATTAAAGGCATTTATTAGAATATCGATTTCATTCTCTTAAAAAATCCGACAATTCGAAGGATCGTGCCTCCTTCTTCAGGATTTAAAAGGGTCAACGAAAGAACCTCGGTGTATATTAATATTATTTTTAATTGGAATTACATTCAAAACTTTGGGGCCAGTGATATGTCTTGATGATGGCCATAGCGGGTGTAAACGTTGGTAAAAATATGAATTAAGTTTTATTTCAATTTTATTTTATTTTGGCTGCGATTAAAAATCGACCTTTTTACCTGAATTTAAAATTAAAAATACATAATATGAATATATCGCTTTTAACTGAATCAAAAAATTACCGAGCATCGCTCGGTGTTCCAGGTACTAATTCTTTAATTCTTTCTTCCAAGCTCTTTCGATTTTAAGCCAAGTCAGAGGCGAATGGATTGTATCCTGCAGATGTATGGTCTTGAATAAAATTACGAATAATTACTCGATACACCCGGAGGGTAAGCGAATTGTGTTTAAAAATGTCTGAAACAAAAAAATCATTTTCAACCATGATTTTTTTCAGGCCAGTGTTTTTAAATTAGGATAAAGACGATAGTTCAAGATTAAAAAATAATTTTTAGAAAAAAAACCGACTTCAAAAAAATAAAATGCAACAAATAAAATAATAAGATCTCAAAAATCAAATAAAATACACTAAAAGGTATAAAATAATTATCTTATTTATTGTAGTTACAACTAAATATTACATGAAATCACTTTGTAAAGTCGGTGCCAAACATATACATTTTATGAATCGCACTCGATGGATCTTAGTACGTTTGGCGGGTAAACTCGCTTATATAGTTTGTTTGGCACAGAGTTCAAAAAGTTATTTCATCCTTTAATTGTAACTAAAAGATAATTATTTTATAGCTTTTAGTGCATTTTATTTTATTTTTTGAGTTCTTATTAAATTATTTGTTGCATTTAATTTTTTTGAAGTCTCGGTTTTTTTTCTAAAAATTATTTTTATTTTTCTCTTTTTAGTGATGTTATTAAGTGACTTAAGATAATACCTTGCATCCATCTCGTAAGAGAAAGATTCTGGCGAAGGAATCAGAAATTTAAAATAAAATTCAATTCATAAATAGAGAAATTATCTCGAAACGTTAGCGGGTTTTAAATGAAAGTTTTAAGATTTTAATTATTATAATTTCGATTATTTTCACATAAGAATTGAAGATTTCCATTATTTTGTCATTGATCATATCATCAGAACTTGACCAAATTAATATGGTACTAGCCTTAAGGTACTCCCTTTCCAATAAAAAAAGAATAATCAAAATCGGTCCATAAACAAATAAGTTATATGTGAACATACATAACAAAAAAGATCCAATACCAATGAAATTTATAGGGACCAATCTGGAACTAGACTGAACCCAATGCAAAAAAAATCATCGAAATCGGTCCACATGGTAAAGAGTAATAAATGTTCAAACACAAAAAAAAAACAGACATTCAGTTGAATTGATAACCACCTCCTTTTTTCGAAGTCAGTTAAAAAGTAGTAGAACATTCGTTCTAGTGTCAAAATTTTTGTATTTACAATGTGTAAATTTATCATAGTAGGTATAGGGAAGCTTTTAAATTACATTTATATGAAAAAATTGTATTTGTCAAAAATGCGAGATGTGCCCTTTTCGAAATTGCATATTCAATTGATTTTTTTATTTTATAGCCACCTAATAATATCTTACAAATATTCGAATTATAACAAGATAATACCAAAATATAAAGCAAGCGTTCATAACCTTATGACCCGCGTCTCACTAGTAAGTGACTCAGTTGATAGATATTTAATTTAGCCCACTTGAGTTAAGCAGATAAAAAAAAATCACATAATCTCTCAGAATTTAGCAATAATTCTGTTAGCATTTATATATATTTTGCTTTACAAAAAAGTATGATATACTAGAAAACAAAAGAAATTTTAAAGAATTTTGTTACCAGCCCCAATTACGTCACATCTGCCAGTTTTATTGCAGATCTTAGCATTGGTAGTAACAGAAAACCGTTTAGAAACGGGGAATTTTTTTGAAAAACTCATTCATAAATTGTTTCGGTCAATTATTTAATGACTTCGCATATATAAATAAATAATTGAGAGAGTTAAAGAGTTCAGCTTTGCATTGAAGATATATGTTCAAAAATATTGACGCACAGGTAAAAAATTATTTGTTTTTTAGTGACGTAATTTGCATTGTACTCTATTCCATGGACAGATGTAATGCAAGTATTATATTAGTATAATTTTTATTATTATTTATTTTTTACTTTCTCATATATATTTTATATCATGTAATGATATAGGATATAATCTGAAGTATGTGATATCCTACCCGGGTCCTGACTCTGTGAGAGCTCCTATTTTCGAGGTGAAAAAAAGTTAATTTCACTTTGTGACTTCTAGGTGGAAGGAATCAATGCCCTTAGTAGTTTGAATCCGGATAGTGTGGCCCTTGAGGCCAAAAAGTGACCAAAAATCCATTGGTCCGTTTGTACCTATATACGATTATATGTACAATGTACATATGCCCCCTACGTTTCTCAACCGTAAATCTCAGAGCTACGAAATTCGAAACTCAAGCTCTACTCTATTCCATATAGGCTAGAAGGAGTACAGCAAGCTTTTGGTTGAAATCGGAACACCAAAAGTTGTCATTTTTTGTGATTTTCTCAAAAACGGCACTAATATTTTTTTTAATGGTGTACTTATCAAGAGTCATGAAACTGGGGGATGAGTCATGAAGTTGGGGAAGGGGGGCACCCCTGGAAAACAACACAAAAACACTAATTTCCTAGGTGAGTGAACTCACTATCTATCCTGAAAAAATAAACTGACGTGTTCTGATGTGGCCATCCACTTGACTTTACCATACAACCTGGCCCCTCACTTATATTTAATATTTAATAAAATTATTTATAAACATGTAGGGGGGGGGGTTAGTTTTTGCATTTTTAGACTTCTGGGGCCCACTGATTATTTATACAAAATTTGGTTTAATTTGGTTCCCACTGATTATGTATACAAAATTTGGTTTAGTTTGGTCAAAGGGCCTATATTTTTATTTTTTTGGCCCACACCCCCCCCCCCCCCATTTCGGACTGTTAGTTTTTGGATTTTTAGACTTCTGGGGGCCCACGTATTATGTATACAAAATTTGGTTGAGTTTGCTCAAATGGCCTAGATTTTTAATTTTTAACCCCCCTCACACCCCCTTAATTTTGATATGAACCAAAATCTAATAAGACATTAATCTCAATGCATCAAAACTACATGTGAAATTTGGTTTTGATATTCACACTAGTTTTTGAGCTACCCTCCTCCACAAAAATTGGTATCGTACGTACTAACAGAATAACAGACATTTTGACAAAACAGTTATTATCTTAAAGATAAGTGTAAATAAATATTATATGTAATATTCATTTAGTGAGTTAAGCATTCTTGGTCACTTGTTTCACATTAAAATTGAAATTCAAAGATGTAAAATTTTTTCAATATATATATTTCGGGCTATCAACCCATCTCCAGGAAGTACAGAAAGTAACAGTTATTTTCTGGTACTTCCTGAAGATAGGTTGATAGCCTGAAATATATATATTGAAAAAAATTTTACATCTTTTAATTTTTTAATTTTAATGTAAACAAGTGACCAAGAATTCTAACTCATAGTAAATGAATATTACATATAATATTTATTTACTCTTATCTTTATTAAAGATGTTTCACCTTGCACCAACATCACAATCTCTACTAATTAGTTATTATCTTGAAAAATATAATTTTTTCGATGTTCACTTATTAGAGCTTTTTTGTAGACCGAAAACCCATAGTTTCGCCCAATTTTTTTAATCAAAATAGTTTCAGTCGTTTTTGAGATATTTCTAAAAAAATAAGGAAGAAACCACTTTTTTCATGCATGATTACAATACTTGACCATACCCTTTTTAGAAGTGACTTAACTTAAAATTATGGGAAAACTCCACAAATATACTTGTTCTCTCCTTATCATTAACAAATAAGAAAGAATTTAATCATCCAAGTATTATGGAAGTTATAAGATACGTAATCCTCAGAATGCGATTCGATTTGCTTTTGTTTTAATGGACGAAAAACTAGAATTAATTGAGGTGAATAAAATGTGAAAAGCGATATATATATTATAGGATAGATAGATAGATAGATGTCAATCATTTAAATAAAAGTGGCCATGATTTAGGCAGGAAATCTCCTCTTGTAATGCGAACAAAGAGTCTCCTGATTTGTCTCACTCCTCAGTTAATCAGAAGAGTGAGCTCATTCAAGTGGGAGGGTGAGATCAAACCAGAGCCAACTAACTAACTACTGAACCCACTCGAGAAAGATGGACGACAGACACCTCAGGAGACCCTCTTCATCAAATAAATACATTATTCACCAGATTTGTTATTATCATTTATCCTTTTAAATCGAATAATGTTAGGAAAATGCTTGAAAACGCCATCTATTGGCCGATGTCAGAATTTCTAATCACGCAATTCAGTAAAATAATAGTATTTCATCTTTTTACTTTACCATATCTATATGAGCCATTTATTTTGAAACTGGTGCAAGTCCAATTTTGAAAATATATTACTAGCAGTTTTTTTTAAACATAGATGTCTTCTTTTCATATTTATAACAGTCAATGGAGTATAAAATATATCCTCATGAATTCGTCAAAAATATATAAAAAATTTATTCGGGGTGGGGGGCAGCATTAAATGATAAAAATAAAAATAAAGTCCTATAAGTTATAAACTGCTCTTCTAATTGTTTAGAAATGAATAAAATGGGGGGGTACTTTTCATGAAACTAGGGGCACGAAGCTAGGGTGCACCCCTGTTTTATTTATTTTTTAATGAAGCGCTTCTTAAACTTTTTTCATTCTCGGCCCCATATTATATATGTATGTTAAATAGATATCATTGAATTTTGTATCTTTCTTTTTTATTGGTAATATACTGACTTTTTCTAGCCCTGAAACTGCTTCAAACGCTTCAAACTCCCGGGTAAATTTTCTTTGAAGAGGGGTGCATAATTGTTATAGTACATGGGCGGCAAATCTCCTAGGACGGTCATGATAGATATAAGGTATAATCCAGGCCTGACCAACCCGCGGCCCGCAATTAATAGTATTTCAATTAAGAATTTTGAAATGTTATGAAAACATTCAGTTTCTTCACTAGGGCAGCGAGTCGACTAGAAATGGCAAAAAGGTGGTTTATTTTTTCTTCCATCACATATTCAATTAAATATATTGAAATTTCATATCTATGAAATATTTTCTTTTATCTTTTTATATCAAATAGTTTCTATTAGAATATTTGCATTTATAGAAGTGTAGTTTTCGTGAAGTCCAAATTGAAAAAACTCTCATAAACCACGTTTAAATCTTTTTTGGTTAAAATATGAAAATAATAGATATTGTAAAATATTAAAAAATTATTAATGATTAGGTTCAATTTTGAACGAAATCGGTTAAGTGGTTTTTGAGAAAATGGTCAAAAACTATCTGAACTGTCAAAAAACCACGTTTTTTGAAAGCACGAGATGCCTTTGAAAAAAGTTACTAAAGTCACATGAAAACGAAACATTGACTTGTGACATGGAGGTGAATTTTTAAAAGGCATCTAAAACAGCCTTTCATAGGGATTTTGACCATTTTCTCAAAAACTACTAAACTGATTTCGTTCAAAATTAAAGCTTAATTATTTATAATTGTTGTTTTATAATATCTATTAATTTTATATTTTTAAAAAAATTTCAACGAAGTTATTAGCGTTTTTTCAAATTGGACTTCAAATAAACTATCCTTTAAAATGTAAATTTTTTAATAATATTTGATATAAAATATAAATTAAAATAACATACAGATATGAAACTTCAATGGATTTGAATAAATATCTAATGAGGAAAAAAGTAAAAACTTTTGGCTATTTCTAGTTGATTCGCTCCTGGAGAAGTAGAGTGAATCTTTTACATATAATTTCTCTTCTCCTATTTTTTAACCCCTCCTCTTCTGAGCCACTATCAATTTCACATATTGATAACACATTTTCATAAGGTCACATAGGGTGGATAGGCGAAATTTCCTACACATCGATCAGGACATATATCTGTATTTTGATTTTATAATCGCCAATGCTGAGAACGTCGCTTCACATAAATTGGAAATGAAATGATATATACCTCGAATTCACTACACATTAATTTTTGGACGCTGGGCATCAAAATTTTTTCATTGGTCATTGTTGCCCAATGTTCCGTGAGCCCAAAATTCAGTTACGCGACTCATAGTTTAAGAAGCACTGATTTAATGTATATAATTAAATTCAAATTCTTTATGTAATAATCTAGAAACGTTTATTGAAATTTCAGACGTTTCAGGAGAAATCTTCGCCATTATCATAATTTTGGAAAAAAAAATACTTTAAAAATGATGCCATACCATATATTTTAAAAGAAAAAGTGGTTGAGTGTTAGAATTTTGAATTTCTTCAAAATTGGAACCGCAATAGAATGACTTTCCTAAATTGAATATAAGACTTCAAATTACCGATAGAAATAGAGACTTTAAATTTCTAAAGAAATCACAAGAGGCTCTCTACATTAATATCTCTATGACATGGCAATGTGTTTAAATTTAGATTCACTAGACCGCGAAATTTTACAATTGAAGATTTAAATAATTTGACTGAAATATTTAGCGCGAGACATATTTCACTTTATAGGGTGGCCATTTAGCCTGGGTTGCTTATTTTGGTACTCGGGTTCGATCCCCGAAGGGGTGAAAACAACTTTTCTGATATATAATCAAAAATCCACCATTACATCTCGGATCTAATAGTTGACAATCTCTTGTGATTTTCTTGGAAATTTAAAGTCTATTTCTATCGGCAATTTGAACTCATATACTTATTTCAGTCATGTCGCTTGCATCCCATTGGAGATTATTAGGGAAAGAACAAAGGACAAGTATATAATGTTTCGGTCTTTACGTGGCTAAAGTCGCAACGTCATTCAATTAATCTTGGCATTTGGGAAGGGACTCAAGGTGATTGTTCTCGTTCAAATCGATAATTTCAGGCATCCAGACTTGGGCTTACTCACTCTAATGTATTTGCACCCCACGGCAGTTATTGATTTTCAATGTCAACCCTCCCCAATAGGGAACCGTATTTCCCATACGATTAAATAAACTAGTATTAAACATCAAAAGAAAAGTTTCGGCTGAAACAACCAACCTAGATTAGATATTTTTTTATCAAATAATTTCAACAACAACTCACCAATCGAAGCAACAAATCTACAATAATATTCTACATTTTTAGTCTATAAACATTTCAAGGTAAAACTCAAATTCGAATTTTCTGTTTAAAATACATCTTGTATTTGTATCTCTATCGTAGTGGTTGTATTTTTGTATTTGTAGTTAAATTTAAAGTTATTGTAAGTTAGTTTTTGTAAAAATTTTGCCAATGTTCAAAATACCCACATTAGGGTAGTCCTTATTTTGGGTATTTTTGAATTTTTACGGTGACAGAGGCTCATATCGTTTGAAATAAATAAGAAAAAAATATCCCCCAAGTTTTCTCTATCTCTATTTTAATCTGTGCCGCATAGCGATGTAAGTTCCCATCTAAATAACATGGTGTTTTTGCTCAATGAAATATCAATTTTTTATTCCGGCCGAAAGCAATAGTTCAAAAGTTTGAAACTTGTAGACTTTATCCTTATAATACTAGTTATCCTTCAGAATTTCATATATTTTTAGCTATTATAATTTTGGAGTTTAGCTAGATAAAATACTGCTATATCTTATGTTAGTAAGTTATAGACTCCAAAATTATAATAGCTAAAAATCTGTAAAAATTCTGATGGATAGCTACTATTATATGGATAAAATCTACGGAGTTTCAAATTTTTGAACCATTACTATCCGGAATAAAAAAATTGATCTTTCAATGCCAAAAACCCCATGTTATTTAAATGGGAAACTTGCGGCAGAGGTTAAAATAGAGATTTGAAACTTGGAGATATTTTTTTTACTTTTATTTATTTCAAACAATATGAGCCTTTGTCAGCCTAAAATTCGAAGATAGCCAAAATAAGGGCCACCCTAATGGAGATACATGGATAACTAATGTATAAATATAGGTATATACTACATATTTGGATTAGAGCCAGGACAACCTCATTGATTTCTCCCTATGAATCATCAAACTAAATCTTTTTCATTTTTCGTCACAAATTGGATGTGCGATTGTTAATCAAGAGAGGTAGGTGTTGCTTGTTCAGTAAGGTCGAATTTTTTGATAGTTCACCATTTATAATAGAATAGGGAAGTAGAGATAAGAGAAGCTGGAAATGAATCAATACGGCCCAGGGATCGATATCTGGCTGGGTCTCTCGAGCCGATCGATCAGCTGGCCAATTTCTACTGGTTTGTTTCTCTACTCTCTCCTGTCGTGACTTGTCTACCATCCTTTCCTCTGCCCTCTGCCTCACATTCAGATGAATCACCGAGAACAGTTACACCTCGATCAAACCTCGCATGCCATTTTCCAGCTCTCATTTTACACAATCACTCAGCCCGTTGCCATCGATTGACTTTTAAATACAATAAGCCCGTAATATTGATATTATCCATATTTAACCGGGTTTAGCATATTATAAGCTAATCAAATTAGAGTACCTATTAAAGTATTAACCCATTTTTAACCGACTTCAAAAAATGAGGAGGTTCTCAATTCGACTGTATTTTTTGTATCTATATTACCTGATATTCTCGCCAATTATGAACAGATTTTGATGATTTTTTGCATTGGATTCAGTATAGTTTCCGATTGGTCCCGTTTAAATTTCATTGGAATTGGACGTTTTTTGTTATGTTTGTTCAAGCATAACTTCTTTGTTTATGAACCATTTAAATGATTCTTTCTGCGTTTGGATCAGTATAGCTCCAAGATAGTTCAAGATACCTATTTATTTATTTATTCATTTTTATGTATGTTCAGCGAGAGCTTTTTGCCACGTCGACCGATTTCGATGATTCTTGTTTTTATTGGAAAGGGGGTACCTTAGGGGTGGTCCCATATTAATTTGGTCAAGTTCTGATGATATGATCAATGAAGAAATAACGTAAATCTCCAATTCTTTTTTGAGCAAATAATCGAAATCATAATAAATAAAAAAAAAATTCTAAATCGTTCATTTAGAGAATTTCTATATTTATGAATTGAATTTTATTATGATTTTCTGATTCATTCGCCCGAAACTTTCTCTTACGAGATGCATGCAAGGTATTATCTTAAGTCACTATTAATAAGATGACTAAAAAGAGAAAAATAATTTTTTAAAATGATTTCAAAAATTAAATACAACTAAATTATATAAGAACTCAAAAATAAAATAAAATGCACTAAAAGTTATAAAATAATTATCTAATTTAGTTACAACTAAAAAATATTTACATGAAATCACTTTTTGAAGTCGGTCCTAAACAAACTATATAAGCGAGCCTACCCCCCAAACGTACTAAGTAAGATCCTCCGTCGAGTTGGATTTAGGAAAAAGTGATTTCATGTTAATATTTCGTCGTTTAGTTGTAACTAAATTAGATAATTATTTTATACCTTTTAGATCATTTTATTTGATTTTTGAGTTCTTATATTTTAGTTGTTGAATTTAATTTTTTTGAAGTCGGTTTTATTTATTTTTTTTTATAAAAATTATCGGTCGGATTTTAGATTTTTTGAACAGTTAGTTACACCTATTTTCAATAAATTTGTACTTTATCCAATGTTTTTCAATTACAAAATAACATTAAATTTCGAAGGAATTCTTTTTATCAAGATTTTTAGTTATTAGGCTTTCAGAATTTTTTTTTCATTCTTGACTCTGCCCCCTCTGTCTTGAATCCTGCGTCGAAAAAAATCAATTTTTTGGAGACTTTTCCAAAATTATTAAAATTTTTTTTTAATTTTAAAAATTCAATTACAAAATTAATGAACAGGTTATATGAAAAAGTACATCGGGTGGGGGGGGGGGGCACTTACTCCCCTGAGATCGAATAAAAAATTCCGTAACACCAGGCTATGTTTAATGTGTAGTATCTGTTTTTGTATTTAAGAACTTCATGATTAGTGTATTCTACTTGTGAAAAAACTTAAAAAATTAAATATTTAAATAAAAATTTAATAAGATAATTATTTGTCACCAAGCTTTGTCCCCCCCCCTGAAGATTTCTCTCCGGACCCCCTGCAAAAGAGCAATAGTGTAAACAATGTTTTTACTTTTTTAATTCACTGGCTGCCCCCAGGTGAAGGGAATTTCACTATTCGAAAAATCGAAAGTTGGCAACTATTTATTCACTTAGGTAATTTACTACGGTTAACCCTCATAACTAGAAAACAACCCCAATGATTTACCTTAATGCATAAAAACTAGTCAACTTGTCATGAAAATGGTTGATTATGTTTTGAATATAAAAAAAAAAAAATGAATTCGAAAAGGAAGCTTTACAATTTATCAATCTGAATTTTATATCTAATAAAAACATGGTATATGTTATTCTTTTTAGTTCCCATTATTATTTTTATCGTAAAATCAAAAATTAGTTAATTGATAAAATTTCATTAGATGGAAGGATGGATTCATTCGACTTCTAATTATAATCGACTATGAAAACAAATGCTTATCATAACACTGTTTTTTTGTAAAAATAAATAAACTGACGTGTTCTGATGTGGCCAACCACTTGACTTTACCATACAACCTGGGCCCTCACTTATATTTAATATTTAATAAAATTATTAATAATCATGTAGGGGAGGGGGGGGTTAGTTTTTGCATTCTTAGATCTCCTGGGGGCCCACTGATTACGGTATACAAAATTTGGTTGAGTTTGGTACAAGATAATCTAGTAGACGATTGTGGTGTATGGTGCAAGGTAGGCCCATCTTTTAATAAAGATAAGAGTAAATAAATATTGTATTTACATATGGATTTACTGTGAGTTAGAGGATACTGGGTCACTTATTTTCACATTTAAAAATTAAAAGATTACTATAAAATTTTTTTTTCTTTTCAATAGATGGAGTTCGGGCTATCAACCCATCTTCAGGAAATACATATATTGAAAAAGAAAAAAAAATTTATATCTTTTAATTTTTTAATTTTAAATCGTGAAATAAGTGACCCAGTATCCTTAACTCATAGTAAATCCATATTAAATAAAATATCTATTTACTCTTATCTTTATTTGGTACAAGAGCCTATATTTTCCTTTTATGTCCCCCCACCAATTTTGGGAGGTTAGTTTTTGCATTTTTAGATTACTGTGGGCCACACTGATTATGTATACAAAAGTTGGTTGAGTTTGCTCAAATGGCCTAGATTTTTAATTTTTAACCCCCCCTCCACCCCCTTAATTTTGGGTCGATATGCGCCAAAATCTAATCAGCTCTTAATCTCAATGGACCAAAACTACGTGTGAAATTTGGTTTCGATATTCACACTAGTTTTTGAGCTAGCTCGTCCACAAAAATTTGGTAACGCACAGACTAACTAACAGACTAACAACCAGACTAACTAACAGACATTTTGACAAAACAGTTATTATCTCGAAAAATATAATTTTTTCGATGTTTACTTATTAGGGCTTTTTTGTAGACCGAAATGCCATGGTTTCGCTCAATTTTTTTAATCAAAATAGTTTCAGCTGTTTTTGAGATATTCGAAAAAAATAATGAAAAAAACACTTTTTTCGTGCACGATTACAATACTTGACCATACCCTGTATGGTAAAGTAAAAATATTATGGATATATATATATATATATAATAAATAATCTATCAAGAATAGAGAATATTAATCAAAGAAGCTTTGGTTAATATTACTATTATTCTCATTTTGATTTGTCATTACTCATTAGTTTGAGACAGGGATGATTTGAAGTTTTTATCTCTTTAGATCACACAAGAAAGAAAATTAATCAATTCAAAATTCTATTAATTTTTTTCCAAATCAATACGGATCTGTTTTCAAGAGCTAGTGTAAGGGAAATTCAACAAACGGATGTCAATACAATTTCATAAAAAAAAAAAGGTTTTAAACATTAATTTACAATAAATTTAAATTTAACAGAAAAAATATAGTTAATCATAAGTTTCCTGTATTTGATTCGATCGCGAATCGAATGCAGTTGATCTTATTCAAATATTAAATGAAAATAATATCCAAATTTATATATTTCTAACTTGAAATAATGAAATAAATTTATAATTTTCTCATTAATATATCAAAGAATAATTAACACATTAACGAGAATTGTTTTGATCGCGCTTTTTAAACAAGATATATATCGCGAGACTGCTGGCTGGTTGAGGCTATTGGAGTCTGCTGAGTCTTAAGTCTGGACCAAGAGAGAATGAAAAAGATGTGATCCATTTAGCTATAATCCAGCATCATTTCGCGATTAGACCGCATGAGGCTTTTTATATCAAACACTGATATGGATCACCAAATGAATTTATAATCTGAGATGTTATATATTCAATCTCCCAGTCCAGCTCGCTCGATCTGTTAACACGTGTGTTAGGTGTTTGCTATTAATTAATCATAAGTTTCCTGTATTTTATTCGATCGCAAATCGAATGCAGGTGATTTTTCTCAAATATTAAGTGAAAATGGTCCAGACTTAAGACTCAGCAGATTCCAATAGCCTCAACCAGCAGTAGTCTCGCTATATATATCTTGTTTAAAAAGCGCGATCAAAAACAATTCTCGTTAATTTGTTAATTATTCTTTGATATATTAATGAGAAAATTATAAATTTAACAGAAAAAATATAAGTTAAAAAAATTTAAATCTCAAGCCCGTATTTTGGTTGGGTGGTTTTTGCATTTCTAGTTCGCTAGGGGCCCCATTAAAAAACATAAATATGACATATAAATTGGACGAACCTCGGTGTTATCAAAGCGCACAGGTTGCGCAGGCCAAGTTCGAGCATTAGATTAGTAGAGTTAGAGTATTTATACGAACCATTTCGAGTCAATTTCGACCCCCTGCAGCTCGGAATCCATTTGAGATACAGATTATACACATGTAATTATGTAATCCATCTTGAGGAGAGTACCAAATTTTAATAATATAACTTAAATGATTTCTGAGATTAGGACCTGAAAAATAGCTAATTTTGGATTCCAAAAAATCCAAACTTTCTATCTTTCAATCCCTTCAAAATGGGGGGGAGGGAGGGTCAAAAATCAAAATTCTATCCACTTGGGCCAAACTCAACCAAAGTTTGTATACATATTCTGTGAGCCCTTGAAGGCTAGAAATGCAAAAACTAACTATCCAAAATGGGGGGGGGGGGGCAAAAATAAAAACTCTAGCACTTTGGACCAAGGGGGTTCCTCATAGCTTACAAAAAGTTGAGAAATCTCAACCAAAACATTATTCTGTGAAAAAACAGGCCAAGTTCGAAAAAAGTAGTAAAATCTAGTTTATAGATAAGTTAAATTCGCTAAGAATAATTAGGTTGAGAAAATAGTTGATCTCTCAAATTAATTATTCTTGGCGAATTTAACTTGGCTACAAACTAGATTTTACTACTTTTTTCGAACTTGGCCTATTTTTTCAGAGAATAATGTTTTGGTTTAATACCTACTACTACCTACTGAAATCAAAAAGTTCGGCGTTCATCTTGGTTTCCAAAAGGATTCTTGGTTTTTTTTTTTGATCCTAAACATTCGTGGGTTTTAAAATAATCATTTACATTTTCTAATTTTAATAAATTTGACATAAACTATGTGTGGATTTTATATGAGTGGCTCGCGACGGACAGCATAAGCGCTTTATAATAGAAGATATTAAAAATTATTTGATAAATCGATCGAATTAAATTCATTTTCAAATAATATTTTCAAGGAAACTGAAAAACTCTTTAGAACTTAATACGCTTTCTACAAATCTATATAAATAAAATTGTACTGTTACGCTTAAGGGATACGTTGAAGGATCTCCGAAAGTTCTAAACCAATTTCTTTGAAATTTTCACACAACATTCCATTCAAATACTCGAGTGTTTTTATAGATAGCACACCTGTGCCATGTAAAAATATTTTTTTCGAGGAAACAACGCCAGCGCCTCTCTGGGGGGTTAAAGCAAACAAACAAGATGGCCTATAATAGCTTTTTGGAAATCTTTCAACGGTCAATATTATTTTTGGTTAAGGGAACAATTTTGACAAGTAATATATACTTCATTTTCTGGATTTTCAATTTATTTTCAAAACTTATATTATTTTTTAAATATATTTAAAAAGCAATGCGTGGTCGGGTCAGCTATTATCCATATAAATTTTAACCATAAAACGAGACGCACCTCTCGCCAGAGGCTAGATGACGCCAGGCCGAAGGCCTGGGCGTCAGCTAGTTTTACTAATATAGTAGCTTCTTCGTTTGCTAGAAAATTAAAACTTGGCACTAAGAAGCAGCTTTCCAAAAGAAACAAAATACAGAATATCACGTGATATCTTTCATCTAGAGAGGCCGGGTGTTCCTTTAGCATTCTTTCTAAAAGCCTCACCTTTTGCAGATGCCTCCTCGAAACCGGCTCTCATTAGACATAGATAATCTATTAAATCTCTACTCTAGGAGGTCGACGAACCGCCATTGGCCAAATACACGGCTGAACCTGAGGGCCACTTCTTCTCTACTGAGGAGGTCTTTAATCATTTAAATAGTTTTTTAATTAAAATACAACTATGTATTTTTGGTTTCGAAAAAAATCTGAATAAAAGTTACGCGGTACGCTGGACGATCGGATTGAAATTCACTTAAATTTTTTAATTATAAAAGAAGAAAATGACCTTTATAATGGAAAGTACTTGGAGCCACCAGAGCGATGCTCGGCGACTTTTTGCTTAAGTTAAAACTTATATATTAATATTATTTTTAATTTAAAATTCTAACCGTACAACCCCCGTACACTACACCCCCGCCACGGCCCCTGGACAACCACCCATATACCACCCCCGCGCACTGCACCCCCGTTATGCCCCCTGGAACCCGAACCCCCCACTCCAACCCCACACCACACCTCTTGTACCCCACATCCAGTAAATACATAAGAGAAAGGAAATCTGCTTGTAATTTTCTTAGTTTTTTCTTTTTTTTTTCTATTAATGAATTCTAAAGTATTTAAATTGTTTTTGTTTATTCGTACACCAATTTGCCCACATTCATTCATATTGATAAACATTTTTAAAATATAAATAGGAAAATTATAATAAATAAACTGCAACGGATCGTTGCTAATCTTTATCCAAATTCATTTGAAATATTAATATGTTTATTCCTTTATTATTATTCAGATTTCACTTGCTATTTGCAGTTCATGTTGGCTTTAATTCAAAAATAATGATCGATTCTTATTTAAAAAGTCGAGGAATAACCATTCTACATTCGATTTTTGACATTTCGGTTATTATTGGTAACCATTGGTGAAAACATGGAGGAATCGTTCTTAAAATCAAAAAATAGCAATCGATTCTCATCTAATACTTGAGGAATAACAATTCTACATTAGATTTTTGACGCTTCGATTATTATTGGTAACCATTGCTGAGACATGGAGGAATCGACTTAAAATCAAAAATAACAATCGATTATTATCTAATACTAGAGGAATAACCTTATTGCATTCCATTTTTGATGTTTTGACTATTAATGGCAACCTCTACTGAAAACGTAGAAGAATCGACTTAAAATCAAAAAAGACTAAATTCTTTTATCGCTAAACAACTCAAGCTTGAGTTGTTTACCAAAAAAGAATTTAGTCTTTTTGATTTTAAGTCGATTCTTCCCGGTTTTCAGTAGAGGTTGCCATTAATAGTCAAAACATCAAAAATGGAATGCAATATGGTTATTCCTCTAGTATTAGATAATAATAGATCGTTATTTTTGATTTTAAGCCGATTCCTCCATGTCTTCAGCAATGGTTGCCAATAATAATCGAAGCGTCAAAAATCTAATGTAGAATGGTTATTCCTCAAGTACTAGATGAGAATCAATCGTTATTTTTTATTTTAACTCGATTCCTCTATGTCTCAGCAATGGTTACCAGTAAAAATAGAAACATCAAAAATCCAATATAGAATGATTATTCCTCAAGTACTAAATGAGAATTTTTGTTGTCCCCAAGATACTTAATTAGGATATTAAATTTCATCAAAATTCGTTAAGTCATTTTCAAGATATTTAAAAAAAACTATAAAAGTACCCAAATAAAGTACTAATGTTTGTGGGCCGATATGTACCAAAAACTAATCAGCGCTTCATTTTGTTAAAAGAATGGTAGGTTTTAAATTTCATTTTAATCGGTGCAAAGGTGTGGAAAAAATCGTGGACGAAAAAAACGATAACATACATACATACTTACATACATACATCCCCACGCACTTCCAAAAAAAATGGTACTTTTTGGCCTCTCGACGAGACCCCAGGTAATTTTTGGCAAAATCGTCACGTGCTAAAATTCAACCTAATTGAATACTACAATTTGTGACCTTAATTGAGTCCATGGGTTCCGTAGTCTTTACCTGAGGACCCTTTGAAGTCCCGCTTGGCGCGCGAGCGATTACAATACTTTACCCATGCTTCGCATTGGATAAAGTAAAAAAAATAATCGTATAGGATCTGAAATAAAAACATAAAATTAAATAAGATATGTTTCCAAGTTATATAAAAAAAGCCACTTCAACCACTTTATTTGTAAACACACCTGTTTTGTTATGAATACACCTGTAATGTTATGATTTAGACACCTGATAATTTAAAAAATAATAAAAAATTAAACAAACTTTTTTATTGAGATTTTCATCTATAAATAATTACTTTAATTAAGAAAAGATCAATTAAGATGAAATTTGTCGAGGTCCAAACTCTAGCCAGATCGTTTTCTCATCCTCAAAACTTGTTAAAAGAGTTGGTTTCATCAAAATCGGTAGAGCTGTTTTCAAAATAGAACAAAGATACAAATATATATACAATTTTTGCTCGTTTAATAAGAGTAATAAGATTATTGCTATAATTTTGAAATGAATAAGGCCTCTTGTTTTGTTGTTTAAACATGGTTACGAACATTGAGTCATTGCCTTGAATTTATTATGTTAGCAACCGCATGACTATTACCTATCAGTGGATTCTAGTCTTGTTTAAATTTTAAAAGGAAATATTATTGTTTTAACTAATGATTTAAGAATATTCTACGAAACTGTCTCTATCAAATGAATACAATATAATTAAATAAATATTTATTAAAACCATATTATTTTCTTTATATGATATCCTAAACACTCGAAAATACAAAAATAATTTTCTTTCCTTTCTTTTTTTTTTTTTAGTAATTCGCAGGACCGTAAATCGTTAGAGCCGTTTTTGAGAAAATCAAAAAAAAAACGAAACATCTTTCATGTAAATATCCACTTCCGGTTTTCCGATTTCAACCAAAAGCTTGATGTACTCCTTCTAGCCTATATCAAGCTTAAGTTTCGAATTTCGTATCACTGAGACTTATGGTTGCGAAACGCAGGGAGCGTAAACTCTTACGTACGTAAACATCAACTTCCGGTTTTTCTATTTTAGCCAAAATCTTGTTATACTTCTTGTAGTCTCTAGATAGGTTAAGTTTCAAATTTCAAAGCTCTGCAACTTTCCGAAGACGAGATATGAACGATTAAAATATTTATTTTACGACACTCCTAACTTACAACCCCTTCCTTTGATTCATTAAAAATTTTACACAACTATTAGCTCATGACACTTGATAAATATACTAATTTAAAAAAAAATCGTTAGAGAGGTTTTTGAGAAAAAAAAACAAAAAAAAAACCGAAAAATCTTTCATATAAATGTCCACTACCGGTTTTCCGATTTCAACTAAAAACTTGCTGTGCTCCTTCTAGCTTAAGTTTCGAATTTCGTAGCTCTGAGACTTATGGTTGCGAAACGCAGGGGGGGTAGGTACATACGTACCCACTGACCAATGGATTTTTGGCCCCTTTTTGACCTCTGGGGACCACAATTTCCGGTTTTATGTCCTAAATCCGATTTTCCACTATTAAGGGCTTCGATTCCTTCTACCTAGAAGTTACAAAATGAGATTAACTTTTTTCATCTCTGAGATTCAAGCTTTCAGGACCCAGACAGGCCATCGCAATACTTCCCCATTATATTCTATGAATATAAATGTGAAAGTAAAAATAATGTAAGGGAAATCCCCGAATGATTGTAAAGCGAACCATTTGCTAAGTAAAGTAAACAAACAATTTGCCACAGATTAGCTAAGAGTAAACTAGCTTGTAATAGTAATTGGATCTTTGACTGATTGAAAAATCATTATCGGTTCGACTGATGTCGCAAGGGCTCTCTACCCCAGGGCTCTCTACCCCAGGGCCAATGCGCTGCTAATTCGTGGTTAGACATATCTAAAAGAAAGAGAAATATCACAGTCAAACCCAAGCTCGGAAAGGCATACAAGTACAAGTACAAGTGGATCAGTTTGATCTGGTGTCAAAATGTTTGTATTCTCGTTGTGAATTTAGTGCAGTTTTTAACAAAAGATAATAAAAATCGAATCGTTAAATGGGAAAGCTCTCAGACGTTGTAGCAAAGCTAAAATGTATAAATGCATAAGCCAAGTTTCAACTTTCTACATCAAACCGTGTATTCTTTGAAATTTTCAATGTTTTCAATTTTTCCTCCAATTTGAAAGTAGTACCTGGAGCCACCGAGCGATGCACGGTAACCAAATTAAAAAAAATACAAATATATATAGTACACGCCAGCTGGACCCCCCCCCCCCCCGAAACCACTCACCTCGCCCCCACCACTGCTAACCCCAATCGCCACCTCCACTCCGCCCCCCACCCCCGGATCCTCACATTTATATCCACCCCGCACTCAGCTTTTGCATTTCTAGCTTTCTAGTGGTCCACAGATTATGTGTATATAGGTATATAAATAAATTCCGTATAATTTTTTTTTTAATTAAATAACAATTTATCGAGTTTTTTAATCAATTAAATAAATAATAAATAATAATTTTATTGAAGCAATTTTTTACATGAAATAATGTATACATTGTATTTGAGGCTTCGATTTCGGAGATTACTTCCCCACCATCGACTGTACTTGATCTTCTAGCTTGCGATAATATTTTTAGTCCGTGTTTTTTAATAAGAAGAATTTTAATCAATTAAATTGGCAAATTCTAATATATAACAATATTTGGTATAAAGTATTTGTGGGTTTTAAAATTAAAAAACCAATTAATAAATAAAAGATAATTGAAAAAAATGTAAACAAACTTTTTTATTGAGATTTTCATCTATAAATAATTACTTTAATTAAGAAAAGATCAATTAAGATGAAATTTGTCGAGGTCCAGACCTAGCCAGATCGTTTTCCCATCCTCAAAACTTGTTAAAAGATTTTGTTTCATCAAAATCGGTAGAACCTTTTTTCAAAATAGAACAAAGATACAAATATAAAACAAATATATATACAATTTTTGCTCGTTTAATAAGAGTAGAGTAGATAGATAGATAGATAAGACTAAAGTATTCAATTCTCGAATTTGACTTTAATCCCGTATATTAGTAACTTTTCCAAATTTTTGTATATGTATAGTATGTATTTATGTCTTGATCGGTCCTAGCAAAGAAGACAGAGCAATCTTCGAATGACGGCAATTCGTTGGAAATATAAAAAGCTATTCAAATATTAGTTCTGTTATATTTTGTTTTCCTAAACGATAAAAGTTAAAAAGCAAAAAATTGATTGTTAAAACAAAATTGGCAGATGTTTGGTTTGTAAAAGGAATTTAGTTGGGTGTGAATTTAGGCCAAAAAGTGAAGTTCCGTTAGTCAAGTGCAGAAAGCCGGCTGAAAAACAAACAGTGTTGACAGAGGTCATTCAATCCTGCCACTACTAATACTAATACTACTACTACTACTACTACTACTACTACTACTACTAGTATTACTTGTTCTCCTTCCTCTTCTCTTATCTTCCTTCTCATCTTTATACCATAGTAGAAGTAAAATAAATAAATAAATAAAATTTTTATTATATTATTAAAATATAATTCTTTTATAAAAATAATATCAAAAATCTTATATTATTAAATGAGCAATTCTTGTATATATATATAGAATCGGTTTCTCGAAAACGTCTCTAATGATTTCGCTAAAAATTGGTGTACTTATCAAGTCTCATGAGTTATTAGTCGTGTATGAATTTTAATCCGATTGAAATAAAGGAGTAAATTAGTCATGTCGCAAAATAAATATTTTAATCGTTCATATCTCGTCTTCAGTAAGTCACAGAGCCTTAAAATTTTAAACTTAAACTATCTAGAGGCTACAAGAAGCACCACAAGATTTTGGCCAAAATAGAAGAACCGGAAGTTGATGTTTACGTACTTGAGAATATACCCCCTTCCTTGTGTTTCCCAACTATAAATCTCAGAGCTATGAAATTTGATATAATTTGTAGACCTCCACCCATTAGAAAGTACATATATCAATAGTAAAAAGTTTCACTTTTGTCGGACATGGATTCCACGCACACATTTTTTTTTATTTAATTCTGAATCCAAATAAAATTCGACCTTTTTATCAGAATTTTAAATTAAAAATAATATTAATATATACTTTTAACTGAAGCAAAAAGTTACCGAGCGATGCTTTGATATTTTAAGAAATCGACAATGATGTCTTGGGAATGAGATTATCTATATAATAAAAAATGAATTTCTGTTTCTTCGTAAGCGCAGATCTCTCAAATGCCTGGACCGATTTGGCTAATTTTTCTTTTAAATGTTTGTAATAGTCCAATTCAGGTTAATACGTAAAAAAAATTGGATAAGTTGCCCAAAAAATTGGAAAATTCAGGAAAAATTAAAAAAAATTCAGGTTAGCCAACATAGCTTGCCAAACAATAAAAGAACTAAACTAGCATAAAAAAACAGTGTTGCCGGACCTCTTTTTGTAAGATTTTTGAGTGTCATTCATTCTCAATAGTTCTAACCACATTATCGTTGTAGAAGAATTTAATATTGTAACAAAGATTTAAAAACCATCTATTTTTTAAAGTACATTTAAAAATTAAAAAAATTAAAAAAAATCGTCATGATAACTAAATTTTCGAAAAAGTTATGGTTATTTAAAAAAAGCTATTTTTTTCAAAAATTCCTAACTTCTTTTGGGTTGGGTGAAAAAATTTGAAAAAAATTCTGAAAGCCGTCTTTAATAGGGTAGGAAAAAATAAAAAGTTTCAGCAAGCTTTTGATTATATATATATAGATGAAAAATATTTAATTTAAAATAAAATATGTTATTTAAAAATCATTTTTCTTAAAAATACCCTTGGGAATCTCACCTCATCTTTTTTCTATTGTATTTAAGACCCTCAGCCATTTCAAAAGAACTAAGCCTTTTGGCTTTTGTATTCGAGCTCATTCATTCATTTCAATATTATTTATTTATTTCAAAGTTAATTATAAAGGATTATTGAAACTATACTAACTAAACTAACTGAAAGGAATTAATTAGCTTTTGGAATTTCTTTAAAAATATATTTTAAAGATTAAAACCAAAATTCAATTAGCCCGTAGAATTCTTTAAAGAAAACAAAATCATTTGAAAACCCATTGTTATATTGTTTTGAAATCTAGGAAATTTCAGCCTATTGAAATTATTAAAAACCTATTTTGAGCCTAATTAAACCTAAATTTTCTATAATCTAATAATAAACTTTAAAAGTTTATTATTTTTAATTTTTTAATTGGATAATTCTCCCCAAATGACGATTTTTAACTTATTTATTGAATTTTTACAAGAAAAAACTTTATTTTAATTTAAGTTGAAAGGTTCGGCGAAGCCCCTGTCTAGCAAAAGGCTCGCCGAGGGCGGGCCTTGAAGCTAGTACCTAATGAAAATAAAAAATATAAATATTCAAACAATCAAAATAATTTTTCTCTAAAAATTTTTGATAAATATTAAAAAAAGAAAAACTCCATATCTGACCTTATCTATGTTTAAAATTTCGATAATTTCTAAAATTAATTAAACAACAAAAAATGCAAATAACAAGAGGTCAGATATGGACAGATTTTCTAATATTTATTGCAAATTTTTAGGGAAAAATTATTTTGATTATATTTTCCTAATTCAATAAAACAATCAATAATTCATTATTTTAAAATATAAAATTAAATGATAGTCTCGGTATCATTTTTTATTTGATAGTTATAGTCTTACAGTCAAACGCTCTCTCCCTGTATGTACTGGCAATGCCCCTATATCGGCTCTCAATTGGTGGTATAGGACATAAATCTTTGTTGATACAAATGTGTTTGAGGGTTCATTTATTAGAGGGTATACATATAGAAAGGCCTATATTAATTTGCCGTCTAATATAAATCAACTTTTAGTCGGAAATATTTATCAAAGCGCACAGTGGGTGCGCAAGGGCCAAGTTTGAGCATTAGCTTGACCATACACTCTGTACGCTAATTACACGAACCATTTCGAGCCAATTTCGACCCTCCTGCAGCTTAGAATCCAGTTGAGATACAGAGGTGAAATTATACACATGTAATTATGTATACACATGTAAGTATTAATTATGTGATCCATCTTGAGGAGAGTACCAAATTTCAATAATATAACTTAAATAGATTCTGAGACATGGACCTGAGAAAATAGCTAATTTTGACACTCAGTCTTTCTCAAATCAAATTCAGAATTTATTAATAAACAGTTGAAAAAATAGAAAAACGTTATATGTAGTTAAGAAATTAATTAATACATTTTTTGAATGACTTCGGATATAATGCCCATTTGTTCAGATATTAAAAGTGTGTAAATTAGTGTAGGTATCAGATTAGAGTTGGGTCAAAAAAATAAAATATTCGAATAAAAAAATATATTTAAAAAAAAAAAAAAAAAAAATTGAGGCGCCGGGTATCGATCCCGGTACCTCTCGCATGCTAAGCGAGCGCTCTACCATCTGAGCTACGCCCCCTATATATATAAATGTCAATAACTAGCCTCTTAATACAAACAATGAATATTTATTAATAGTTTTGATAAATAAATTAATAGTATCGAACTGTATTATTTGTATAATCTATTACAAAAAGTGTTTAAAAAATAAATAATTGATTCTCTCAAATATATTCACTAAGTAAAAGTTTTATAATGCTGTTGTTCGTCGCCCGAGTAATAATAACTAACCCATGAATCTCGGCGAGAAACCAAACCTGCTGGTGAACACAAGCTGAAGTCACCTTTACAAAAATTAAGTTTTTATAATATTATAATTATTAATAATACCGTATTACTTTGTATTTTAGCCACTCTCGAGAGTAGGATTTTTAAATTGAAAAGTCGAAAAACATCGTCACAAATATGTTAAAATATTCGTAAAGAGAAACAAAGAGATCGTCCTCTGCTTGATTCAAATAAATATTCACACATATATATCAAATATACATACATTTATATATTTGATACTATCTGCAAGGCCCGCCTTCGGCGGCCTTCTTGCCATGTAGGGGGTACGCCCCCTGGACCTCCAACCCACGAACCACAAACCCCCCCCTCACCCCCCCCCGGGGTGATTAGATTTTTCATTTCTAGCCTTCTAATGACCAAGAGATTATGCATACAAAATTTGGTTGAGTTTGGTCCAAGTGCAAGAATTTTCATTTTTTGACCCTCCCCCATTTTGGGTGGTTAGTTTTTGCATTTCTAGATCTCTAGAGGCCCATAGATTATGTATACAAAATTTGGTTGGAGTTTGCTCCAAGGGCAAGAATTTACATTTTTTCACCCTCCCCCCTTTTGGGGAATTTTTTTAAGGCCATTTCTAGGCCATTTGAGCTAACTCAACCAAATTTTGTATACATAATCAGTGGGCCCCTAGAACACTAAAAATGCAAAAACAAACAACCCAGAAGGGGGGAGGGGGGCAAAAATTAAAATCTATGCCCTGGTACCAAACTCAACCAGAAGTGTATGGTAAAGGCCACATCAGAACCTGTCAATTTATTTTTATTTTTTAGATTAATTATATATTTTTACTTTTATTATTATTATTATTATAATTTTCTTTAAATTTACTTATATTTTATTAAATTCGGTCAATGCTTATTAAAATATTTCCATGAAACTTTTATATAATTGAATTTTTAAACTAATTCTATTTCTTATAATATGAACTTTCTTAAGTAGTGCTAAATAAAAAACTCAGTTAAAATCTTCGAACGTGAGTGACTATTTTAAAATTCTTTACCTCTTTGCATAACATTCTACATTGTCTATTATAAATTAACCTAATCATAAGTTTCCTGTATTTGATTCGAATGCAGATGATTTTTGTCAAATATTAAGTGAAAATAATATCCGAATTTATATATTTCTAACTTGAAATAGTGAAGTTAATTTTCTCATTAATATATCAAAGAATAATTAACACATTAACGAGAATTGTTTTTGATCGCGCTTTTTAAACAAGATATATATCGCGAGACTACTGCTGGTTGAAGCTATTGGAAATGGCAAACACGTGTTAACAGATCGGGCGCTCTGGACTGGGAGATTGAATATATAACATATCAGATTTCAAATTCATTTGGTGATCCATATCAGTGTTTAATATAAAAAGTGTCATGCGGGCCAATCGCGAAATGATGCTGGATTATAGCCAAATGGATCACATCTTTTTCATTCTCCCTTGGTCCAGACTTAAGACTCAGCAAATTAATCCTATGCTTCCTACATTTGATTCAATCACGAATCGAATGCAGGTGAATTGTCAAATATTAAGTGAATTGTCAAATATTAAGTGAAAATAATATCTGAACTTATTTATTTCTAACTTGAAATGATGAAGTTAAATAAATTTATAATTTTCTCATTAATATGTTAAAGAATAATCAACATACTAACGAGAATTGTTTTGATCGATCTTTTTAAGAAGGATATATATCGCGAGACTAATGCGGTTGAAGCTATTGGAGTCTGCTGAGTCTTAAGTCTGGACCAAAAGAGAGAAAAGATATGATCCATTTAGCTATAATCCAGCATCATTTGGCGTTTAGCCCGCGTGACACTTGTATGGATCACCAAATGAATTTGAAATCTCAGATATTATATATTCAATCTCCCAGTCCAAGTATCATGCGGGCTAAACGCGAAATGATGCTAGATTATAGCTAAATGGATCATATCTTTTTCTCTCTCTTGGTCCAGACTGAAGACTCAGCAGACTCCAATAGCTTAAACCGCAGTATTCTAGCGATATATATCTTATAATCAGTAGAGATTGTGGTGTTGGTGCAAGGTGAAACATCTTTAATAAAGATAAGAGTAAATAGATATTTTATTTAATGTGGATTTACTATGAGTTAAGGATACTGGGTCACTTATTTCACATTAAAATTAAAAAATTAAAAGATATAAAATTTTTTTCTTTTTCAATATATATATTTCGGGCTATCAACCCATCTTCAGGAAATACAGAAGGTAACTAAATAAAATTTATTGAATGACAGGCTATATATATGTTTATTGAACAGAGAGACAGAATTTATCAAATTATTTTAAAAGGACACTTTCTCTTAAGCTGTTATTCAGAAAGATATATATCTTGTTTAAAAAGCTCGATCAAAACAATTCTCGTTAATATGTTGATTATTCTTTAACATATTAATGAGCAAATTATAAATTTATAAGACTTTAGCAGACTCCAATAGCCTCAAACAGCAGTAGTCTCGGGATATATATCTTGTTTAAAAAGCGCGATCAAAAACAATTCTCGTTAATGTGTTAATTATTCTTTGAAATATTAATGAGAAAATTAACTTCACTATTTTAAATTAAGCTAGTTAAAACCACCAAAAACCCAGTATGAAATCACCTCAATCAATATTTTTGTCGTAGTTGTTTACAAATTGGATTTCTTTTGATTTCCAGATGGATAATAATGAGCGACAACGACGTTTGCGTTCAGTATGTCGTGTTCTTTTCGAAACCGACGAGGCCCAACGGGATCCTCTCCAAGAGAGTATTAATGAAAATAACGAGAATTTCGTGAGGGATTTCTTTAATCGGGAGTTGGACTCGGCATCGGACAAATGGGAGTTCGATTTCCGAAACGGGGTTCCGTACGAGAACCCGATGCGATATCTTTGGGAGAAAGTGCCATCAGATTTGACCAACAACAATAGTATTAAGCCACCCGAGAGCACAGTTGATTCTGCAAGTACAGATAAAGTGCAAGATGAGAACATGGACTACGGCCCAAGGCCCGAGGAGCAATCGGACCATCAGGAGCAAAAAGAACAGCCGAAGGTTGCAGATATGGGTATTCTAGATAATCAGTAAACCTCTGGTCCTAACACTTCCTCCATACCACTAGTCTTTCCTATATGTATATTGAAAATATATATTTATATTATCTTAATAATTTATTATATAATATTATACAGTATTTTAATTCTCATTCAAATGTCTAAGTGATCAGATATGTGCAATCCATTAAAATTTTATTTATTGTTGTTTACTGGAGATTATCCACCTCTTTTATCATTTATAATCCCGCATTTCAAATGATATACATACTGTAAAGTATTCAATCAATTTGAAATATGATTTTTTTTTTTTTATAAATTGAAAAAATTAAAATAATTGAGGATGGAAAAAAGGTAGAGAAAATTCGTATCTATAAACCTTTAAAAAAATTAAGATATTAGTGAAACTAAATTCATTTTTATATCAATTTATATAAATCGATTGAATATTAGTATTTAATTACTTAAATATTATAAAATATTTATTAAATTTTATTTCTTATTTTCAAAAGAATTAAATTAAAAAAATTATAATATATAGATCATATATATATATATATATATATATATATATATATATATATATATATATATATATATATATATAACAAAAAATATTTTAATTCAATAAGGTAAAAGCACCAGTAGTGGCCCACTACAGGTTCATGGTCCACTACTGGTGCCTTATGTGTTAAATGAAAAAAATAAAGAATAAAAAAATCGCAGAGGGGGAGTTTATTATGATTCATGAGCTCTTCCCTTTAATCTTAATTAATTCTATCCCAGGACTATATGAGAATATTAACCAGGAGAAGCGACAAATTGGACCTTCTCTGTTAAAATATTACCTTAATATTTTTCAAATCCTCCTATTCATACGAGTATTGGTCAGGTCTCTTTCATAATGTGAAAAGGTCTATATAAAATATTAAACTAATATTAGAACTGAGTGAGACTGGACCCTCAAGCTTATATTAAATTAAATCTCCTTTTTAGTAGCATTTTTTTAAAACCTATCCTCAACAGAGTAGTAATGGTGGGTGCTAATTAATCGTGATTATAAGGATTTAGGTTACTGCGAAGAAAATACCAGGCTTGGATCTGAGGGTCAGTTGTATGTCGGTTTGTAAAGTCTTTGTTAAAGTTAACAAAGGGTAAAACCCTAGAATTCACCTTGTGCCCGGCCGGAATGCCAATGAGATGACACGCACTTTCATCTGATTGGCCATCCCGCCGGGCACAAGGTGAATTCTAATGTTTTACCCTTTGTTAACTTTAACAAAGACTTTACAAACCGACATACAACGTATGCATGTCTTCGTTGGTCAAACGTGAAACATGATTCTTTCAAGTCGAAAAGTAGATTTTTAAAGAGTGTGCTAACTGTAGTAGTTTTCCTTGATCTCATTCTAAATTAATTGAAGATCTCTTCTCAGCCCTTGCTTTCGATCCTCTTCCAATATTCATTCGCTTTTCCTTTCAGTGAAATGCCGCTAGCCAACACAGTTACAAGCTGCAAACGATAGTTCAAAAGCCCCAAGGAGCACATGTCTCGTGACATGAATGATTTCATGAATCATTTCAATTAAAATCGTAAATTTTTTCTCTCCTTACTTGATTTTTGGGACAGTCACTCTAATCAGTGTAGTAGGGCAAAAATATTTATATGAAAAAATATTTTTTGTAAAACTCTAGCTAAATAAATATATGATCTATATATATATTTTTTTATTTTATTTTAATTATGTTTTATATTAAGTAGCCAAAAGAAATGTCTAATGTAAATGAAAATATTTATTCTTAATGATGGCTATTACTGTTATTAATGTCATATATTAAATCTATGTATAATAATAGAATGCAATATCACGATTTTGTGGTACTTACAAATGTATTTTAAAAATATAAAAATATTTAATATTTATATGTCAAAAATTAAAAATAGAAAAATTTATATTTCTTGTCTATATATATTTTAATTACAATGCTCATTTACTTCAAATTTTGAGAGGGAAAGAATAAAGGCTGGTTCATACGAGACATTTTCTCTTACTTGTTCGACCGACTTGCAATTTGAAGCTAGTTCAGTCAGGCTGATTTTTCGCCTGTTGGCTTCATACGGAGCTTTTTCAGAAAATATTCAAGTTGGCCGGTTAGGTTGCGCGCGCATGTATCAGTCCAGACAGCTGGACTATCATCTTCCAGTTTCACCTCAGATGCAAACAAAAATGACTGACAATAATATTATTGCAGAAATTATCAACCGCAGACGAATATGGAAGCCATATTCTCTTTATTCATTGCAGTAAAGAGTTGAACAGTGAGAAACAAAATATCAGCTGTTCTGTGATATATTGCGCCAATCCCCATGTCACCCACGTGATAAACTAATGCTTTCCAATTGGCTGGCCTCTGCCAGATCCAAGTAGCTAAACTTTTTTTTAAAACACGCCCTATCTTTAGAATCAAGCAAGCATGCTAGTAAGACAGTCCGGAGTGACATCATTTCGACTCCCTCCATGGCTCCAAATTTCAAGTTACCCGAACAAGTAAGGAACAAGTAGCAGAAAAAGCCTCGTGTGAACCGGCCTTAAGATACTAGTTCGAATACGCTCTTTGAAAAAATAAAAAATTTAGTTGATTTTTTTAAGATTTCTAATGTAAAATTAAAAAAAATGTAGAATAGAATTCAAATTATTCATCACATCAGGAAATATTCAATCTGTTGGATATCTCTTTCATATTTATATTTTATATCAATATAGGATTGTCAGAGATATTCACTAGGGCAAAACTGGCGCAAATAACAAAAATAAAACAGAAGCATTAGTAATTTAATAAAAAGAGAAGTAAGTTGAATCATATTTGCATATAGGTACGCTTCTTTCGTCAAAACCTAATGAAGTCATAAGTACATTTCAAAGTTATTTAAAACATAATTAATCAGGTTCATGTTTCCGGTAGTAGCCGATTTCTTCCTTCTTCTTTACCATTGTATACCCATTAAAAAAATATACGTTCAACATTCTCATTATGATCATAAATTACAAATAAATTGTTACAAATCTTCAAAATATCGTACGGCGATGTAAAAGATGTTAAAAACTAAGACAATCATTTGCCCCGAGTGCTCTTTGCAGATTCCGGGATGATCAACTAAAAACGGTAGAATTCGGAAAAATGGTACGTCTGGAAATTCTAACGAAATCAAGAAAAACAAAGCGGCAAATTTCGAGAAGAGTTTTAGAGGAAACCGAAGGGTGAACCGCGATTGGAATTAGGTATACACGTCTTTGGAATTATGTGGAATTATTTTGGAATTCATTAGATAATGACCCTTCATCTATTGTCTTCTACTTGGAATTGAAAGTGGAAGTGGAAGTAGGTGTACACTATATTAGAGTTGCGGCTCACCCTTCGGAGGAAACCATAACAAATCATGTTTGTTGAAATACCTATGTCAGTTCTAGCAGTATTCACATTTACTGCAGCTACTCAAAATATGGACCATTTACTTCAATATAGGCAGGGGTGCTCACAGGGGGGTTTAAGACACAGAGTGTTCATTGATATTTCTGGGGTGGAGGGGGTGAAAATTGTTGCATTTTTAGTATTATATGCTAAAAATAAAAGCAGTCAAGTCTTATAACTTCATCAAACGGTAATAACAAGCTCTTTTAATTCTTTAAAACTGAATAAAATGGGGGGAGTACTTTTAATGAATCTGGGAGGGGGTCATAAAATAAGGGAGGGCACCCCCAAATACAGGGATTGCATTGTTGTTCCTGGATTCAATATGAAATACCCTATTATTAATATTATTCCAATTAAAATTACTAAACTTTTGTAGTGAGAAAAAATACCAAAGCTTTGGGATTTCTTAGAATATTTTAACAAAAGTTTTTAGTCACTTTTAGCAAGAATTTTCTTAGTATACCATTTTTCCATCTTTAATTTAAAGAAAGAACTAATTATATAATATTATAATAAAACATGCATAATATAGGTAAGAGAGACGAATTAAAAAAAAAAAGAAAGAATAAGAAAATGTACAAACTTTGATATTATTTGAAAATGGTTGTGTATCATTTGATATATTATGCTTAAGAACATGACTGCTCTCTATGTCTATATCATAGAGTAATATAATATAATATAAACTACTCTATGGTCTATATAATTAAGATATTAAACATTATTTTATCTATACCGGGTGAGTTTTTTACCTTGAGACAGTCTTATAACTAAAAAACAGTGCGTTATATGAAAAAAAGTTTCAAATAAAAGTTTGTTTATATCAGGGGGAAGCTAAACTAAGCTATTGTTTGTCGACGTAGAACAGGCTTTCAGGGGTATTTCAAGGTCAAGTTCTGTTTTTTAAATAGAACTCTATAATTTTCATTACGTTTACTTAATCTACAAAAAAGAGACTATTTTTTAATACGACATCAAATAAACAAAATACATGAATCAATTAGATCTAAAAAAATCTTAATAATTATTTAACTTAACTATCAAATAATAATGATTAAACAATTAAGTAATTATTAAATCAATAATTTAATAATTTTGTGTCACTGTTCTATGACATTTCAGAGTGTATTTCAAGTCTTCTGGATGAATTCCAGTTCCAATTTCGTTATTTTGGCCTGTTTCAGTTTCTTCGTAGCCTTTACACTCCTGTTTTTTTTAAGCTATTGCATAGCTTTTATCACGGGCTTTGAGCGCGGCGACCGAATCGAGAAATTTCGTAACGAAAATAACCTAACAATCCCCTCCAAGCGGCCAGCCGAAAGCCAGCGGAGTCGCCCGACTCTTGGCGGAGAGGCGGCTCGAGCGGGGAGATGTCCCTCCCCGCCGTCGCCCACCACTCCTACACGAGACTCGAGCGAATCGACTGACAGCCGACCGGCGGATTTAAGAGGTGGGAGGGGGCTTTCAAAGGATCTCATTATGGAGGGGATTTTGAAATTAAAGGGGGGGGGTTCTTTTACAAAATTATAATTTATTAATTATCTTATTTTTTAGAATACATTTAAATTATAAAATACAATACTATAATAGTAAATAATATAAATGAATAATAAATAATTTTCTGAGACGAACAGTGGACAGCCGGTACATCTTTAAAAGAAAAATATATTTTAAATTACATTTTAAAGTAAAAAACGCGGAATATAGAATATTTATTTTTTTTTGTTAACATTTATTTTAAATTTTTTTCAGACGGACATGAGACAACACCGTGGGATTATTATTATTATTTGTATTTCCCATGCATTATGCTATTCAAATAAATAGGATTAAACAGAACAATTATTAAGCTATTGCATATTAAGCTATTGCATAGCTTTATCGCGGGCTTTGAGCGCGGTGACCGAATCAAGAAATTCCGTAACGAAAATAAACCTAACACCCCCCACTCCGACCGGCATAGCGGTGCGGCGTTGAAAGCATCGTATAACGTCGTTTCAGTTCGGCAGACTTCGACACGGTGTTTGTGTGAGTGCGACTAGACGTATGCGTGTAGACTGTACGAAGCTCGCACGGATCGAGACGAGCTGTCCGAAGTCGGACGAATACGTAAGCAGCTGTTTGTGAAAATATATTGCATAAATATTATAATTGCATAAGTTGATAAAAAATGCTATGCAATAGCTTTACCGCGGCAGTCCCCGAGTGCCACACATCTATTTTTTTTTTATATATATAAACAAATTTACAACACGATAAAATAAAGCTTGTGAGGGTGTATTCCTATCAGGAAAACACTCGGCATCAATTTAAATGGCAGCCCCATAACACTTGTTTCAAATTCACCGCATAAATTAAGACCATTTTAATTCTGTCTTCAACAAAAAATGCTCCATTTGTATTATAGTAATACAATAATTATCTACTGGATTGACACGAGAAATAAACTTTTTTAAACTCAAGAATCTTAAGAAGTTCTATTAAGTAGAAAATAATCTCTTAAATCTGTGTATAACGGAGTTTTAAGATCATTATAAACACTTATTTTCATTGTTGTGACTTTTCGATTTAATAATTATTTGTTTAATAATTAATTATTTAATCATTATACTAAATATATATATTTGTCTAGATTAATTTGCCGCAACGCTGACGAATAATGCTGTCGAGAGAGAGCGCCATCGGTGCATATTTGCGGGCAAATTTGAAATATAATCTTAATTTGGACTCAAATTTCGAAATTAAAGGCTCCAATTGATTTTAAATTAAGAAACATTAAATATATTGATAATCATTACATCCCCCCCCCAACCTCACACCACCAAAAAATTAAAATATTCAATTCAGCCTTTTCTTTGCGTACAGACAAGTTATTAATGCCGATGTAATTATTTATTTACCCCTCTCTCTAACCTCCAAAAATTGCATTAGTTCAATTCGCTTTTCTTTGCGCACAGAAAAAGAAATCAATCACATCCTATTCGATTTATAATATTATTTGTTTATTTTTTAATAATTTGCCACTTTTTTATAATTTTTTAAAAATCTAAATTTTGTTATTCTTATTTTTTGATTTTTTACAAACATTAAACGACTTAAGACACGCATGACCATATGAGTTTCTGATGGCACATTTGATGGAGCAGCCTGTCATACAAACAACACTCCGATTCTTTTAAATATTTGGAGCCTTATATCGATCATCGATCCCAAATTTAAAAAAAAATGAAATAATATAATTCTCCTCCCTCACACGATACCACTTATTTAAATAAATCTATTCTACACAAAAAATATCACAATGCTGTAGATTATAGAGAAAAATACTTCCAGATTCATATCTAGAGCCTCATTTCTAGAAGCAAGTTTAATTTAAAAATGAGAAGAACTTTTAAGAGACCATTTTGGGGAGTTACAGGTAGCAGCATTTGGAGCGGGTTTTTTAAGCAGACACGAAAAATTTGACCGAGACGCTGCCCGCCAGGGCACCAGCCCGGAGGGCCGAGCTTCGAGGGCGTGCCGAAGGCAAGCACGAAAAGCTCGTTATTTGATAATTAAGTTAAATAATTGTTAAAAATAATTATTTAGATTTTTTGAGATCTAATTGATTTAATATTTTTTGTTATTTGATGTCGTATAAAAAATAGTTCTTATTAAAGTTGTTCAGTTTTTTTTTGTAGATTAAGTAGACCTATAGAAAAATATAGGGTTCCGTTTAAAAAACAGAACTTGACATTGAAATGACCCCTGAATGTTTGTTCTACGTCAATAAACAATAGCGTGGTTTAGTTTCCCCCTCGATATAAACAAACTTTTATTTGAAACTTTTTTCATTATAATGCACTGTTTTTGAGTTGTAAGACTGTCTCAAGATAAAAAACTCACCCGGTATATATTTATATAGATATTTCAAGTGTCGTAAGTAGACAGGTGCAACAGGTGCACCAACACATTGTCTAGCCTCAAAAAAACCCCAAAATAAAAAAATCGCTTAGTAAAATGTGAAAAATTAAATTGAGGAATATTATTAAGTTCTTAGAAGAAAAAAACATCCGACTATTTGTTTTATTTATATTTATTTAAAAAAAAAAAAAATTAGGGGATCCAAATTGAACACCTTGCGCATAGCCAAGTCAAAGTCTAGTTACGGCACTGGTGTTTCACAAATACTTGTAATATATTCTTTAATGAAAAATACTCATTTACCTGTTTTCCTTTTATTTTATTTATTAATATTTCTAATTGTTGACTTAATTATTAATGTAACTTTTAATTGCTTGGATATGTTTATTTATAATGGAGGATTTTTATCAGTTAATTCATTAATTATTACATCACATTTATTTAATATTTATTATTATACATGTATTTATATATATTTTTCATTGTCTAATAAATACTGTGAAAAAAACAACATTTTTTTCATATATTTTAAATATTTCTCGTCCTTTAATGTTTCTCCCTCATAATACTTGATGATTATTTTTTCTATTATAATATTTCGAATTATTTATTTATTAGTAGGTACGCTTTGCCTGCTTGACGAAGAGGCCAAAGTACTGAATTAAGAGGAATTTTGCTTTAAGGAATTTTTTTGGGGCTAAGGCACACCCAGTCGATTTTCAGTCGAGCGATAGTTTAGTTGATGGACATAAATATATTAAGTTTACTGTAGATGCATAGACAACACAACTGCAGATCAACTCGATTATTTAATCAAAATCAATCGATGAGCACTTTTGATGAAAAAAATCGAGCTTAGTTATTTAATTAGGACCACAACCAAATTGGAATAAAAATATTACTTGGAATCTTCCGAATATAGAAGTTGAAATATTATTTG